>JAWQUT010000188.1:100055-153770 GCA_033807755.1 Ellobium chinense
GGGGGGGGGGAGAAGAAGAGAGGAATAGGTAAAACAAACAAAAATGCAAAAGACATTCCACGACCTTGAAGTAACGACGGCACCATTCTCTGATAAAGTCGGTCTAAAAAGAATAATTGAACAAGAATACATTTACATTTGATGCATTCACCTGTTTATCTGTCATAGCAACAACAAACAGTCAGCAGTGGAACTTCTCTTGTGTCAAAACTACTGAATGTCAACATTTTACGATGCAAACCAAAAGAAGCCTGGAATCCGCCCCTGAAATCTTTCTATCGGTAATGTCTGAATACCCCATTATCTTTGATATTGTCTAAACTTGGCATCTGAAATTCAAAGACAAGTAAAGGATATTAAACCAATGTAAACTGTCAAATCTGAGATACCATTTTGGCAAGATGTTTCGTTATCACACGAAAAAAGTCACTTGAGCTGTTGTCACTGAAATTACCTTTAAGATAATGTAATAAGAAATTAGCATGTTATGTTCATTTGCAAAATAATATTTTTTTTTATTTTGGGGCCTTTTGCATACAAGCCCTTCGGCTCCCCTCTCCGCAGGTCCAAATTTAAGTCAACAAACAATCTAACATAACTGGTCATTTGTGTGTCAAAATATGCACATTTTCGCTCCCTTTACTCTTTTCCCCTTCTTTGTGTTCTCTTCATTTTTTTCTCTCTCTCTCTCTTCCGTCTCTCTCATCTCTTCTTTGGGGCCTCTCTGACCCTCGCACCCCTCCCCACTCCCCATTGTGGGGATTGCTGGGATGCTAGTAACGGCCCTGCACACACACACACACACACACACACACACACACACACACACACACACACACACATATATAATCAAAACTGTGCAAGGGCGAAACTATATTATTAGAATTTAGCTTTGATAAGAATGACATACGTACCGGTACATATCCTATGGCAAAAAAATAACAACAACAACAACAACAACAACAACAACAACAACAACAACAACAACTACTACTACTACTACTACTACAAACAATAGCAACAATTACAACAACAACGACATCACCACCACCACCACACCAACAACAGGTTCCACACAATTTGTGACATACTGTAACCGGGTGGAAAGTCATATTCCAATTCGTTATTTAAGGCGAAGGAACATGAGTCCAGTCTGATAATTTTTTTTTTTAGATGTTACACAGTATTTAGGGAAGTGTGTCACTAGGAATTTTACCAAGTTACTGTGAAGGATGGATGGGAAGACATAATATATAGTATTCTCTTATCATTTACTAAGGGAGAGGAATATGAGCCCGGTCTGATAATTATTTTTTTCTAGATGTTTAACACTATCTAGGGAAGTGTGACACTATGGATTTTACCAAATTACTGTGAAGGATCAATTCTGAGAATAAGGGGCGAAAAAAACCTACACTAGAAACTTTCCTATCCCTACTGGGTATCGAACTCAGGGTTTCTCAGCTTGCAAGTCTGAACGTGCAACCACTACACCACTGGGACGCTAACTTCACAGCAATTTAATTCTTAAATAACTACTGCCTGCATCGGTCCCTAATTTCACGTGATAGCCTATTGTTCACCCGTGACTGTTCATAATAGGACAGCCTGGTATGGTCCAACACTCCTTCCAAAATGCATTTTTATCCTATCATCTTTCTTTCCCTTGCTCCCTCATCTCAAAGCACTTTTACTGAAATATAATAATACTGAATAACCTCCTTTGCGTTAAACTATGTCTAGTTTTGATAGATCAAATTGCTTCACTGGTACAAATAAATGACAGAATGACACAAAATTATGGCAATTTTAGAGAACGAAGAGTTTTCTCTTAGGAAATAAGTTCAAATAACTCTTGCCACTTCTGATACCAGTAACCCATAACACAGTTACTGCCCTTGAGATCAGAGCAGATGAAAATCAATAAACACTGGAACTCTTCGAACCAATATTTTTACCGGAAGATGATTCATCCCTAGCGCCCGGATGCTGTATAACTAAACATCAAAGATGGCGCCGATGGGAAGTATCCTCAGGTGTCCTTAGGATTTGAACTGGAATACTGACTATTCGCAATGGATATATAGTGTAAAGTGTACTCTGGATCGTTTTGACTATTGTGTTCTGTATATTTTCATCATCGTAGCTTACAAAAATGTCGGACAAGGTTCAGGTGGCCGTACGAGTCCGACCTGTGAACAAACGGGGTAAGCCACTTCTGCAATGCATGCTTGCATTGCTATGAATGATCGATTGAGCAGTATTGTTATGTTGGCGTTGACGCCATGCATGTGGTGCTTGTCTGTTTACTGATATGGGTGGTGAATGTTCAGTGAGACTTGATATTGCATTAGATGACTAGAGATATCATTTCTGTCATCAACAATGCAATTTCTCCTTCTGTTGTCTCGTTCAAAACAAGCAGACGACACGAACTTACCTCACAACAAGGCTAAAAGTAGAACTAAGACTAGACTTCCTCCAAACAGGACTTACAACAGCCTAATTTTAAATGTTACTTTTCATGTTCATCATACCCAAGAAGCTCAAGTGATATGCAATGTCATCTCATAGCTAGACTAGACTAGATTATATTTTCCCCTCATCATCTCAGGTTTTTTTGTTTTGTTTTTGGTAGGTAATTGTTACGCTTTGTCAACTTCTAGAGGCTTGATTCAAAATAGATCTACATCTGGATAGGTCTACTTCTCACTTTATACTGCATGCCAGATCTAGATCAAGATCTTGATCTGTGTTACACTAGGCTAGATCTAGGTCAACATGAGAAATGCATGTATCAACAATAATCTGTAACTCACTGTCAAGTATTGAAAACTGTAATGTCATTGCTAACCTGTTGGTATCTGAAATATTCCAACTAAATCATCTCTTGGAAATGTGCTCTCAACTTAGCTCTTATAGGGGCTCAAAGCATGAAAATAGAAGTAAAAGATAAGAAAACTTGAATGACAAAGTTTTGAACGCTTCGATGAACCCAAATTTGCACACTGTTTTGGTCTGCTGAAGACATGCAGTACATTTCGGGATTCCCAACCGTACACATTATTCTGATCATAAAATAAATAATCCCATATCTCAGTGGGTTAACTAAAAGTAAAAAACTGAAACTCAACTAGAGACAACATCATTCACTGTATTGGAGTCAAGAGTGACCAAATTACAACATCACTGCAGACACAGTGATTTAAACAGCTTTTTTTGTTTTTTTCCTCTAGTTAGTTCACTTATTGAGTACAGCCCAGTGGGTTTACTATTGTGAAAGGCAAAAAAAAAAATCGGAGAATCCTATCTAAGAGTCTAATATAGATGGCAGCTTGCAATTGAAAGGACTTCAAAAAAATGTTTAATTTAAATTATGAATTTCTCAGCTCAGAATGTGAACAGTTAAATTACAATGTTAGAACCATAGCCTTTCATTCATGCTTCCTTACATTTCGGCATGACCAGCTGCTTTATCTTCCAGCCAGTAATATTACATATTAAAATAAATGATAAATACACTTTAAAAAAATACACTTTCATTAAGAAATGAGCAACTGTCATATCGGATAGTAATATTATATATTAATAAATAAATAATAAAATACACTTTAAAAAAAATTTACTTTAAGAAATGAGCATCTGTCATATTGATTAGACACTTTTGGAAAATTAAAGAAAAATTAGAAAAGATCTGTCATATATCCAAGGACATTCCTGATGTCACTTATTTTGGTTTATTTTTATGATTCCTATTTTATGGAGAGATTTAAATGGATCAGCATGCTTTTTATTTTTCTAGATTTGTCTGACACTAAATAGTCTAAGTACTCATGCAAACAAAATGTTTACACACCAATTTCATTTTGTTTAAACTGTTGTACGATAAGCCAAGTGGTGATGTAAGCAGATGTCAGGCAGACATGAAATTTTTATTTCTCATGAGGCTAAAAACTAAAATTTGAGGCCCTCACCAAAATGCAGGCCAGTGAAGGATTCTCTGAAACCAAAGATAGATAAAGACATTGGAGTCTGACATCAGTTCAAGAAGCTGCACAGCTTGAAAAATCATAATCTAAAGACTTTTTTCAATCTCATTTAATTGTATTGCCATCAACATTCTCTTTCTTTACAATATGATTTTGTTACTATTATGCACCCGTGAGTAGGGAGCATTTCAAGAAAATTATCTAATCTAAGTGATACTGCAGATGAGAAAGTTCAGAGAATTTCATGAACCATGAATGACATTGCTGCCTTTGGCAAAGGGGTATAAGTGTGGTCACCAACACCTGTTACTTTTGTGATTATAAAGATGGGTGATGTTTAGTATCCAACATCCAGGGCATTTGAAAGCAATATTATGTGTCTATTCTGATTCTCCTAAACTTCAAATCTCTGTTAAGGCCATCTCAAGTTATAAATGTGCAATCATTTTTTTGTGTTTACTTTTGTGTTTGTTTTTTGTTTGTTTGTTGCTGGGGGTTACTCAAATATGCATTTGTAGCGCACAACAGAGTGACAAGGCATTACACAGTTTTAAGATGTCTTTGCACAATAATATAAGCTCATGCAGAATAGGCACACTCAGTATGAAGGCTGACCAGGCCCACCAAACACTTGTGGATGAGATTGTCCTCATTACAGTCATGTAACAGAGAGATCTATCCCATTCCGTGTTACCAATCTTTTATTATTAGATAAAATGGAGTGAAAGTTAACAAGTTACTGGAATAAAATCTGAGTTATGCTGGAAATTGGGTATAGATATAGGGCTGTGAGAAGTCAGATTGTAGCTGTGCTCAGTGATGATTCAGTCGTAAATAATGTGAGTTACATGAATGCTTCATCCATATAGATATGTGTAAGCCGTCTCATCATGATTACAATTAACATATTTAGTATAGGGAATGGAACTGTAACTGAATTGAAAATAACCTTTCTAATTCTATATATAGAATTAACCAGCTGGAGCCACTCACACTTTGGCAGGTCGTGTAAAGCAAATTTCCAAACCACATCTATTATCAGCATTCACACTGCCTTTCTTACTTCTTATAGTAACATTATGTTAATTATCTTTTGCACCAGCAGCCCTTCAGATAGCCAGATTTTAGGAATTTGGCCTTATAAAGCCAATTTGGGCATGTTATGCTGCAAAGAGCAGGGGAAAAAACATGGACATAAGTAATGACAAGAATGTAACATTCACATGCCTTGAAAAATCAATTCCTTATGAATTTGGGAACAGAATATAAAAATATGCACTACTCCTGATCACAAAAGGACCATCTGCAGTGAGTTTGTAGTGTTTCTCCATTAGATGGGAGATTTGTAAATTTTGAGGGGGACTTTAGATTTCTGTCAAATCTTTTTCAGTTTCTGAGCAGAAAATAAGGTGGTAATCAGTGCATGTTTGGTGAACTTTTGAGGGGGATTTTGAAATTTAAGGGATGAATCATATGATCGCATGGCCTGTGGAAAATACTGAGTTTGTGACCCAGACGGCAGATTTTAGTGGAATTGATCATAAGTTAATCTCACACGATGGGTTAAAAACTATGCTTAGTTTTTAAATTTTTTTTATTTTATAATGAGCATGGGTCCATTAAAAGCCTCCATTTGGCCAGATGTTATCAGACATAGAGCTTTATGCCTGTTCTATGACAGTGTCATTGTAGAGGTTTGAAGACCATTCTTGTAGCCTAGCCAACATATAATTTAAAGGTTACCACCATCTCAAAATCAATACCGGTAACCTAAGCTGTCATTACATCATCCTGTCTGTAGAACAGTTCACCTGACAACTAGCTGGTGTGTGACAAAAAAAATAAAAAGTCCTACAAGGTGATTGCTGGCTTTCTCATCATCAAGCAAACAAACTGACGAACAAACAAATACAAGCAAGCAGTCAAACAAACAGTTAAGCAAGCAAACAAACAAACAAAACCAAGCAAACAAACAAAAATGAACACATAAATAAAAACAAAAGCAGACAAAACAAACCAGATGCTGCAGTTCTGAGCAAACCTTACAACACCCTGATTTTGTCCTCAGAGAGGGATTTGGGAACAAAATGTGTTGTGGATATGGAAGGATCCCAGACCATCTTAAATCCTCTGAAGGATGGGTAAGTACTTGAATCACATACTGTAACTGTCATTAGTTCTGTCAGCATCACTGAGACCTGAAGGTTCTCATAGATCTGATTGTCACACATACCCCTGGAAACTCTTGGAAGAACAGACTTGCCACAGACCTGAAAAACCAAGAAAAATCATGGAAATTTGCAAGTTGCATTTGAAGACACCCTGGAATCAACAAAAGTGGCCAGATCTCTTGGAAAAATAATAACGGAACATGAGAAAACAGTTCATACTTTAGCTTGAAACTTCATTCATGTGCGTTGAGTCAACGGTTGACTGAAATGAAAACATTTTGAACACTGGATAAATTTCATGCTGCAAAAATTTGTCAAATGATGATTTCAATCTTGGCAAAAACATTTGACCATGAGGCAATTTTTTAACATTCTATGGCAAGCCTGTGACCCATTAATTGTTGTCATCTCTGCCCCTTGTTGGTTTGTCAGACTGAGAAACTTGACCCTGATTTCTTCAGACCCCAAAGATAACAACAGAGCTTTTCTCCTCTGAAGAAAGTTAAATGTGGTTAATACGAGATAAACGGGGAGGGGAGGGCAGGGAGGGCATTGCCTTGTAGGAAGATAGGGGTTTGTTACGCGAAGGGAAGTGACAATAGATAATCAGTTGACATGCACGCTTCATACATTGACTGAGGAAAGTTTGTTCTCGTGTGTGGTTTTGTGTAATTCACTGTAGTCATTGTGTTTTATACTATTTGTTGCTGCTGCTGTCACTTTGTTATTGTGATTGTTATTGTGATTGTATTAATTTGCTGAAGGTTGAAACTGGTTTTGTTGATGTCCTGAATTATCTGTCATGCTGCTGTTGTACTGTAGGTAGTGTTAACTTTGTTTGTTGTTATCCGATTTGTTACTCAGTGGTGATACTGTTAGTATTATTAACAGTGATCCGTTTAAGAGATGAAAACTGTTCAACCTAATTAAAGCAAAGACCGAAAGAAACTGATTGAGGCATAGAAAATGCGGGAGTTTCAATTTTTATGGATTAAAAAAAAAAATCATGGCTGATATATAAAGTGAAACTTAGTCCTCAATATCCAAATTTTCACAGAGTTTGAAAAAGTTATATAGTCTACGTACATAAGGGTTTTGGCAGGCAAGAGTGTATGGATCACTGCTACAGGAGGGACCGTAATGAATTTCCCCCATGAGACCCCGGCATTTATGTTTGATAATTATATGGGATGCTGTTCTTGATTGTGAAACTTCAGATCTGCTCTACAAATTTTGCTTCCTCCTCCCCCCCCCCCCCCCCCCCCCCCCCCCCCCCCCCCCCCCCCNCTCACCCTTCTCACCAGTACTGTCAGCGCGCTAGTGGCTGTTACAGTTATAGACTAGGCCGCATAACGGTTTTATCATAGCGCTCTGTGTGCAGTGACATTCGCTCCCAGTGATCTACTAAGTACGAACCTCATGGCTTAAATTATGTAATCTGTGGCTATGTTTGATGCAAGAGTTTTTTTTTTTTTTTCAAAAATAGATCCATGGACGTAATGGGCATAATCGCACGTGCGGAATTACATAACGCACGTAGTGGGGAGGATAAAAAAGAACGAGGCCGTTTGAATATTGTTTCATGACCATCCCGGTATCATCATTACGGTCATCATTTTCATAACCATCATTTTCACCATTATCTTTGTTTGCATGTTTGTAAAACATATTCGGGGTCATCGTCATTAAAATAATTATAATGGTTCGTGCTGAAGAATCCAGAAAAATTCGTGGAAAACTCATATTATGCTATCTGACATCGTCGTCTTTGACACAAATTAGCTTATTTAAAAAAATGTCCAGATTAAACTGCTAAATTATATGATTTAAGAAATTGCTGAGACAGATTAAAAAATTTAAAAAAAGGCTTAAGTTGAATGGAATCGTCAATAATTTTACCTGAAAAATTTTGGACAGCACTCCCTCCTTCACGCGCTAAGATTACAACCATCAGTATTATTGTCACCACCATCATCTTCACTCACTGTCCTTACCATCATCATCGTCGTCATTAACTTCACCGCACCTGACTTTAAGAGCCCGAAACTTCAAAGCCTTCGATCCCGTCCTGACCAGCTTTTTCATCACGTAATTTCATCCAACGTCATCAGCTTCCTCTTTGGTCCAGAAAAAGCATTTTCCCTCCCCTTCTTTTATCCTTCCTTCCTTCCTTCCTTCCTTCCTTTCTTTCTTCCTTCCCAGTTCCATCCTGACTTCCAACTTCAGTCCTTGCAGATCAATCCGTATGTCTGTCTGCCCTTTTTAGAGTGATCATCGGATAATTATAGATCACACAAAAATCTGGCTTTGCCCGATGCCGTCATTTGCATCCTCTTAGTCCTTTGATCTCGGGACATTGAAAACACCAGGCCATCCTTTCATTAGCGCTCGTTTTTTGGACTCTTTCCCTCAGACAACTGACACCCAGACATACAGAGTTTGTGGCTTGCTGGTTTTCTTGCCATAACAAGAGCAAACGAAGCCCAGATGGAATTTTTATTATTGGGTTCTGTCTTGTTCCATTTCTTGACTTCGTTTTATGAAGAAATAAATGTCAGGAAAAAAAAAGCAAAAACAAAACAGGTGCAGTTTCCTACGCTTGTATGCATATGTTACGTACACGTAAGCACACCCCATCTGCCCGCACACACACTTATCGTGAAATGTCCGTGCAATTGTTGCGAATGAAGAGGGTCAGTTTCCCCACAATCTTTGGAAGCATTTTGAGCAGACAGATCTTGGTTTGATATTCGTGACCCCACCCCTCTCCCCTTCGCCCCCCTCCCCCTTCCCAACCTACAACAAAATCCTTTCCTCCGTATTTTTTTATTTTTTATTTTGAGATAAGTACATGGGTTTGTATTTTTGAGATAATTCGATGTCTAGCCTAGTTTCACGCATCCCATCGACTGGTAATGGGGCACGTTTTGCAGCTCCCTGCCTTTTCTTTCTTTTTTTCATATCTCCTCCTCCTTCTCTCCTCCCCCCCCCCCCCCCCNCCCGAAATGAGAGATGCCCATGGGCTGAAAAAGTGCCAACAACAAAAATTCTCGAATGTGGAAAGGACGAAAAACAAAGCGTATGAGCTGTATCTAATTATTCTGTCCTTTTGATGATGAGCTTCCAAAGATGGCACTGTATGCCATGTCATAATACACGGGGGAGGTGTATGTCCGATTATACAAAGTTCTAGAGGGTGAAAGAGGAGAGCAGGCCAAGCCCGTCAGCAAGGAATAAATAAACCTCAATTTGACTTCTAATGGATTAACAGCCATCCATTGTGGCAGTGTTTTAACTAGAGAACATCTGCCCACAAATTGTTTACCCCAAGACTGAAGAGGAACTAATAGTTGGAAGGAAGAGGGGAGGTGGGGAAAGGGGATGGGGGGAGAGAGTGTTGAGAGATAAATACAAAGAGAAAGGCTGGATTGGTGGGTTGGAAAGGAGATTGATGAAGATTTTCCTTTTTTTTTTTTCGTGGCGTATTATGTGACTGAGAAGCTATTATCTTGGCTTTTGTGAGAAAGAAATGGAGCACAATGAAAATAATCGTCTGCGATGGAAGTAGATCAAGATCTAGATAATGGAGTAGTTTTTCTATTCTCAAAACAGGTTTTTTAAAAAAAAAGATGGGGGGGGAGGGGGGGCGAAGTTGGGGTGAAGAAACAATATATTTGCTGGGGATAAGCGATATTGAGATTTGGCGTGGTGGAATCGAGCGAGGAAAGAAGTCGTAGTATCATCCGTATTGATATAGACGTCGACTTCCACGAAGTAGATCAAATAGGTATCAAATTTGAGTATCATATTGTTCAAAATGTTGAACCGGTTCTGATAGCAATATCCGAAATTATGTTGGATCCGAAAAAAAATTCAGCACCTACCAGTTTTATGAGGAATCAGATCTTTTTATGCTAATAAGAATACAGACAGTCTCGTTTTCTCCTAATTTTAAAAAAAAATATTTTATCATATATATGGAATTTGTTTCGGATTCTCCTCCCTCCTCCCCAAACCTCCTTTCCCCTGCAGAAAAAAAAAAAAAAGGCATAGCCCAATTTTATGAGCAAGCAGGTCTTTTCTTGCCAGTAAGAATAATGCACACGATCACGTCATTTTTCGAATTTTGTTTCCATGTGTTTACAAGGTATGTCTGCAGGATGGTGTGGTATGGGAGTGATTCTCGAAGAGAGAACAGCCGCAAGTTCGGTTTTGGTCTTGACACGTGCTCACGACTGACCTAATACTGGCGTGAAGCGTGAAGACACACTTACAGCAATGTGTGTCTACTTAATGTTGTGTGTAGCATACAAGGGTTTTGATTATAACGTGGGCCTTCTCTAATGACAGCACCGATTCCATGACTTGTCTACGACTAAATGAACTGTATCATCGGTGCTGTCGTTAGAGATTGCCAGGTGTTCGTATAGAGATGGGAGCTGAATGCTACATACACGGCGGGGTCCTTTCCATCTTAGCGGGAGAGCCAGCGAAATCAATGGAGCTGGTTGTTTAAAATCACTTTGGCACGCTGTTTACTGCGCATGTTAACGTTTATTAAATGTAAACACAATTTTTTAACAAAGCAAAAACGCTATGACTCGAAATTTAAGAGCTATTATGTGCTAACCACATTTCATGACATAACACATCGCACAGTCTTGATGTGAGAAATATTGGCGTAACATGGTAGCCATATTCTGGAGAGGTTGTGTTATGATTATGGATATTCTCACTTGTTAAAAGCTATCGCTTCCACTTTCTTGCATGAAAATCAAAGCCGATGGCACACAATCTGTATTTAGGCCATAGGAAACTTTTACGATAGGTCTGAAAGAACATGGACGTTAAAAAAAGTTTTTTGTTTTTTTTTAATTTGAGTAGAATGACCGTCTGCCGAATGGTTTCGCGGCAGGCAAGAAGCGACGAAACTTCCAGTCACTGATATTTAAAAATATCGGTGCTAACAGTTGGAGTATATGAAAATTCACTCAAGACATGTCCGTGAAAACGCAGACTAGGACACTTCTTTTTTTCCAGAAATTTGTTGCCATAACGTTTTGATGTAGACAAGTCAATGCTATGCAAACACGACTTGCTGCCTATGTACACTAGACGAGCGGCTGGGACAGTCTCCACAGACGCTATCTGACCCATCTTTGGCAGACTTTCAAAACGACTTGTCAGCTGGACAAAAAGGAAATTAGTGTCTGATTCGTATCGTTCTCCCTTCAGGAATAACTAACACTTCCATGAGTAGTACATTACTGAAAAAAAATATGTTGTCTATATAAAAAAAGCCGTGGACTCAAAGATAAGTAACATTTTCTTGAATACATGATCGAAAAAAAAATCAGGTAGGTAAAAAATAAACGATCGTTGGCCATTAAGCGGTACAGGGTTCTCCAGGGACACAATATGGTGAAAACTAACATGTGTATTACTGGATTAAAGTCGAGCCGTATCAATCTTTAGCTGCATTATTGCTAAACATAAAGTTGAACCAGGCGTAAAATCAAGTATAGAACCCTAAGTCTTTCCTGCATTCATGTATACTAAATCAGCGTCTGACTAGTGAGCGCCAGACTGAAAAGAAGAGTTGACAAAAAGATTAAAGACAACAATACAAAATATATTTAAAAAAAAAAAAGCATCATATGCTATGGACGAATAATGGGAAGTATTATCTCTACCTGAAGGAGGAAAAAAAATGAATATTCACTAATGGTTGCATAACATTAACAACCTATATGAAGCTTTCATGGTGTATAGTACATGTATCACGAACATGTTATTTCTGTGATCCAGATGTGCCAGTGTCTTACTGTTGGTACGCACAGAAGCGATCTATAATTGTTATGTGTCGTGCCTAATATGGAAACCTCATGTTTTCGCTGAGGAAAATGCCAAACAATTTAGTCGATCCATCCTCCCGCAGAAGAGTGGAATTCGCATTCCGCAAACCGCGTCTCCGATATGATGTTTGCGGAGGGTAGACATCCAGTGACACTACTTTCCATTCCGGACATCTCAAAACTCAATACCACACTCCAGATCAGAGCTGCATCTTTAGGCTCCGTTCTTCGGCATTTTCAGGCATAGTTATTACTGGTATTAGGAAGAAAAAAAAAAGCTACGTGTTATACGTTTGGGACCATATTCATCTGAAAATTTGCAATTTGTTTTTGTCAGAACATATCGAACTGGCTAGTGTTTAATTTGATTACCAAACTTTTTATTCTTGAGTTGGACCAGGAGATAGACAAGTCTCTATGAGTCTCCAGCTTTTGTTCAGTATTTGATATCTTTTGCGTTTCCAATCCTTTAAGAAGTTAAACCTTCTTGAAAGCTCCATTTTTAATCAAGAAAGACACTAATGGCAGTACCGCGCTCCGTACAAATGACAGACTGACTTAGCTAGATGTCTTCGGATGGAATATCGGTCATAGTTGTTGACATATCATGTCTTCATCCCCGAGATATCTTGGTGATTTTAGCTTGGAGCTAATACACTACACAAGAATCAAAACACCATTATGACCTTTGTAGTGTTATACAACATGTAGATGGTATTTGAATGGAAGAAGAAGGCAAAATGATAAAAATTAAATCGTGAGTGTATTCAGGATAAATGAGCATAGTCAGTGCTTGGCAGTCTTCCCCCCTGCTCCTTCCATACGACGCCAGTATTACGTCAGCGTATCATTGTGTACGTCACAGCCTGTGCAAGCAACGCCAGATTTTGGTCTATTGATTTAATGATGACGAGCATGCAGAAGATTAAACCGGTGCTGCTCCTGTGGTGTCAATCCAAGGACTGCTAAAATATTTAATTGGTATCACATTAATTCGTTATCGATTCACTGTCAGTGTCAGTGCATGTTGTAATGTCGTTATGTAGGTGTGTGTGTGTAGGTGTGTGTGTGTGTGTGTGTGTGTGTGTGTGTGTGTGTGTGTGTGTGTGTGCGCGCGCACAACAGTGTTTGCGTAGGTGTATTTTGAATAAGTGTGCGAGTGAGGGGAAAAATGAGAAAGAGTAAAGGAAAGACATTTGATATGCTTGTATTCGTGTTAAAATTCTTGAACTGGCTGTAATCATTGCTTTTCCATGTGTCTGTTGAAATCCATCTTTATTATGAATATCAATATGTGTGTCATTACTGGTGCATATGGACTACATACAGAGATGCCAAAACGAGAAAACGAGACTATCAGCTTATTATTTTCCGCCAGCCTCCCTGTTGATATTTCTTTCTCTTTCTACATAAAGCTGTCACGTTAACTGACAAAAAGAGAAGACACATAATAATATCCTTTCAGTTCATAGTGTGAACACTTGGAAAATGTATTAGGCATACTGATAATACTAGGCTTACACATTGGAAAGATGTTCAGGTTATAGGAATGTAAATGAGGTGGGGAGGGTGTTACTGTTAGTTTTCTGTTACATATGTGTCTGTTCAGGTGGGATGTTGTGGAAGATGTAACTGTCAACATTAGATGGGGAGGGTGAGTGAGTGAGAGAGAGGGAGAGAGAGAGAGAGAGTGTGTGTGTGTGTAAGATAATGAGAGAGAATGTTAGTGGGAGAGTGTGACAGAGAGAAAGAGAAAGAGTCAAGATATGTCAATGACTAAATGTAATTTAGCAACAGTTAGCTATATATATTATATATTTATTGGTTGTGTTTTTTTTTCTTTCTCCTTTTCATTTGTTCCTTTGTGTTGATGTGACATTACAATGTATGTGGTTGGCTTACGCCTAGATAAATAAACTTGAAACTTGTAAGGATTAAATTGCTCTAAAGTTAGCGTCTCTGTGGTATAATAGGATAGCACACTCGACAGGCAAGCTGAAGGATTGGGTTCGAGTCCTGACAGCGATATAGTATTAGCTGTTTTTCGATCTTCCCTCTAGAATTGGTGCCTTATAGTGATTATGAAAAAAAATGTTATGCAATGGCGCATTTTCCAGATGATGTTTAACAGCTTTAATAAGTTCATTGCTTACATTTTCCTCTCCCGAATACTATTTGTTGTATCACTGGATCCATTGTTACATCTGCTCCTTGCTACAATGATAATCTTAAATAACAGTTCTGGTTGTTGATGTGATTTTCTTTTCCCTCATATTTTCTCTATTTTAAATTCTGTACCTGGGCGTCATTTGTGTTTTTTTGCTATCATGTTCCTATCTGGGTTCAAATAAATAAAATTTCAATTGAAATTGTTAAAGGTCAGCCGTTGTGAAACAGTCTTCGCACAGATGTACTTTCTGAGAAGTAAGCGGCATAGAAACAAACTGAGATAATCAAGATGGACGTATTCAAGATTTTTTTTTTGCATAATAAGAGCATCGTAATCAAACGTAGCTGTAGCTATAATAATGAAAATAAAAAAAAAGTGAGAAAAACGAAAGTTATCAAAGCAATAAGAAAAAAACAAACAACGAAAGTTAAAATAAAGAAAGCAAATAGATAATGGAAACTTAATGGCTTGATTGCTGATTAATGTCATGACTCGACCTTTCCCAAGTCCCCATGGCTCTCCTTATGGAAACCATTAGAGCAAGAAATGGCATGAGATGACGTGCTGCTTAAATGTTAATGTGTAACATTAAGAGATAAGCCATTGTGTGGTTCTTCAACGTTTTGTTCAAAAGCATGCCTCTTTAAAAGGCTTTACATGTCAAACGTATTTGCATGAAGGGTTGTTGTTATTGTTGTTGTTGTTGTTGTTTTTTTTTTTTGGTGACGGAAGCATTGAGTAACCCCCTCCTCACCCTCTCGTGTCGGTTTTCTCGTGCACGCAAGCCTGATGAAAACGTGTTTTTGTTTCAATTTATTTATCACAAAATTATGCGAGATATGTGGGCAGATAGGCATCGCCTGTAACAACTGGTGCACCCAATTTGAAACAGTGTGTACAGTGTACTGGTTTCTGCGCAGGGAGGGTATATTCTGAATATGAGGTTGTTCATACGGCGCGCAGGTGGAAAAGGGAGCATCTGACGTCATCTGTCTGTGAATACATGTTCACACCGCATGGTGACTAGCAAAGTTATATTGGTACAGAGGCCTGCGCCCGCATGTCGGGCTCTGTGGGAGGTGAGAGTTGTCTGAACTGGGGGAATGGTTGTGAAAAGAAGAGTAAATATTTTAATAATGTGATATTTTTGGTACCGCTGTACCATTTTGAAATCGCATCCCTAGGCTGTCTGGTATTGATCAGATATTTTGACTCCGCTGTGAACGTCTCTATATAATATAAGCAGCGATGAGGACTACTTTCACTGTAATCAGCGGTAGAGTTTCCAGTACTTTGGTCACAGCAAGAAATACAGTCCACTCCTCGTAAGCGGAATTTGAATAATGGCAATATCTGGCAGAATAATGTAGTTTCTCAATAAAATCACTTGATTGGTAGTCACAACTCCTTTTAATTGCAGCTAAATTTCGCGCTTCCTGAGAGTTCCAATAAAGCTTGTATAAGTCGCACTGGCAAATGCATTGTAGTGTAGGAATTTCGCTCACTTTCAGCCTGCTATCACTAAGCCAGGAGATTCTATCATTTGGAGATATAAGTAAACAAAACTTTTTTACCTTCCCAACATTATACTTCATATACATACCCCTGTGAAATGAAGTAATGTTGTCATCAGTAGCACTGAAAGTACAGTGTTTGCGGCAGACAGCGAAAGATAACACGGTCGTTCTGGGGAGATGTTTAGATGAGGTGTTGAGAGATGCGCTGGCAATTTTTTTTTTTGTGTGCCTGTCTGGATGTCTGGGCATTCACATTCGTTGTGCATGATGAGGTTTTGTTGTCATAATTTAAATATAGACTCTGTTTCTTTTGATTTTCTTTACCAGAATGTTAGAAGAGACAGTAGACTGGCGATCTGCAAAGTTTTTTATGCAGTATGAAATGTTTTAATTATGAAATTTGAAGTAAAAAGCTCGAACTGCAAAGTTTTTATGCCTTATTGGAAAAAAAAATATTCAGATGTGAACGGTTTGATTGAGGTCAAAAGTGAGATTTTCCACATGCCCCTCCTATCCCCTTCTTTCATACCCAAGGCGCCATTAAATATTTATCACTTTTTCCGTTCAAAGTTCGAAGTCAAAGTTGTCATTATTCACCTAGTGTGACATCAGCGTCACCTCTTTTTGTTATCTACGGCTTCTGTATTCGGTCTGCAGCAGTGTATCTGTTTATTTGGTGGGTTGTTGACCCGGTGACTTGGACGACAGGTCCGCTTGTTCCATCCTCGTTATCTGGCCACGATGTTTGTTCATCTGCGTATCTGTGCAGAGCAGGAGGTCAGAGGTTGATTTGGATGTTGGCATACCCCGTTTTTTTAAAATGGTTTTTTTTTTTCGGATAAAATACAGTTATGAGAGCGAAAATAGTGTGTGTGGTGTGTGTGTGTGTGGAGGGGGGGAGGGTGCGAGTGTGTTAGCCTGGATGCTGGCTGTAGGCTCAACAACCGATATGACACCGTTGTGAGTAGACCCTTATCCCAACGATGATGATGACGGCTGATGAGCGAAAGAGAGAGAGAGAGAGAGAGAGAGAGAGAGAGAGAGAGAGAGAGAGAGAGAGAGAGNGAGAGAGAGAGAGAGAGAGAGAGCACATCCGATTCGTTCCCCGTCCTCCAAACAACAACAGAAAAAGACAAACAAGTGCATCGCAGCCATCCTTATTCCTCCCTATTCTCCCACCTAACCTCTCTCTGTTCTTCTCCCCCCACCCCCACCCCCCTTCTACTTTCATCACAACACAAACCACCTATACAACTTCGTTTATATGCATTATGCGTCATAGCACCAGTGATGGGGTCGTGGAAAAAACCGACGCGGGACCAGACAGTATTGACATGTAAATGCATTCTACCACCCCGTTCTACTGAACGTGTGTCGCTGTTTTGTGCTTGTTCTATTCATTCCGTTCTCTGCTGGTGTTTCAGGGTGTATTGACCTATACCCCTCTTTTAGTTTCTCCCTTCCTCGTCTCCCCCACCCCTCGGCTCTTTTCAGCTGTCATTTGTTTGGAATACAATATCCTCATCCCTGTCTGCCCGAACCTACCTCTCCCCTACCGCCGAAATCTCTGCCCCTGTTACTGTGTTATTGTTCAATGTGGTTTTATTTTCTTGTCTATATGTTCGTTAAACGAGTTTTCTTTTTGCTTTCTCTCTCTCTCTCCCGCTCATTCTCTCTAAGTGTTCGTTAAACGAGCGTTGTGTCCCTGATAATTCGCTCTCTCTCTCTGTCTTTCAGATGTTTACACCTGCCATTGCCAGTCTGTAGTTTTCATTGACCTTATTGTCTTAACCGCTGTAAACTCATTTTCATTTAATTGAGGATTCATCTGCCCTAATGTAGAGGGCCCTAATGTGATTTGTAATGTTTGCTCTTGTATACTGGCAAATAGCCTTATAATAATATGATAGTGTTATTATTATAATATATATATATATATATATATATATATATATANATTATAATATTATTATTATAATATATATATATATATATATTTATATAAATATAATATAATTATATATATATTATAATATAGCCTTATATATATATACACATACAGTATTTCAGTTTCAGTTACACTACTGGAAATATTGTGGGCACATATAGACCAGTATTACTATTATATATATTATGTGGGCGTATACACCAAGGTCTGGAATAAATAATTCGCATTTCTCTACGCGTCTGTCAGCCACTTTCTGTACCAGTTCATTGTACGTACAGTATAATTAAAAATTATAATTTTTAAAAAGTATGCTATATTTCATTTAATGAAGTATACTATCCAACTGTGCCCATATCATAAAGGTTCAATCTCCGCTTTATCTGAAGTAAACCTTCCTGTTATAGTTTCATGCAGTCAGCAGTGGGTAGCATTTGTTGCATGCGTTTTTTTCAGTTGTCACTACAGAAACACACCACTTATCTATGTTTTAAAATGACTTCTACGCCGCTCAATACAAGGGAATTTCAGTCGCCATTTCATCGATTAGAGAGAGAAAAGAAGAAAAAAATGTGTGTAAATAGGGGTGGGTATGTCAGTTGTGACAAAAACCAGACATGTGTAATGAATTCAGGCATAGTGTGAATCAAGAATGTGATCTAGATCTACAAATTTGTTAGGTACATGGTAATAATAATGTGCACTATGCACACGAATACATTTTATCGTCTTCTGTTTGTTTAACGCGTGCATGATAAATCGTGGGATTTAACGAACGCAGGTTGCTGATGCGTAAAGATATGTAATTTCCATTTTAAATATTACAGCCTCCTACGCTACCCTATTTTAGGAGGACATTGACACACGCTTGATCCGGAAAAAAATGTAAGATCCTGAGGTAGATTTAACGTGACACACATATTGTACCTTTGAAGATGGTTAACAGTAGTGCAGATCAGATTTTGTGACAGCAGTTCAAATAGTGGACCAGATCACACCGGTTTTAATGGGCAAAGACAGAAACATATTGCCAGAGGTTTTCTTGAACGTTAACGTTAAAGTCGCCTCCGCTTTCATTTCACACTTACTGCGTCTTGGTTGCGTTTGCCTTGAAGTTCAAGGAAAAGCTATCAGACGCCTAGATCTAGATGCGAAGTTCAGTTCCTCTGTGTTGTAGTTCAATTGACACCGCTATATAAATCTTAGCTCCTCAGGGACAATGAAAGTGTCAAGTGAACGGACATTGCAATTATCCGGTAACCCTTACAAAATGTGGAGGAAAAAAAAACAGTACTTGTTCAGTAAAAAAAAACAACAACAACAAAAAAAAGGGATTTGAAATTAGGCAAAGTTTGTGATTA
Source organism: Ellobium chinense (assembly GCA_033807755.1). Taxonomy (NCBI): domain Eukaryota; kingdom Metazoa; phylum Mollusca; class Gastropoda; order Ellobiida; family Ellobiidae; genus Ellobium; species Ellobium chinense. The sequence goes on from JAWQUT010000188.1 coordinate 119,064, forward strand.
AGCGGAATGACCATAATACTGACGAGACATTCCTCAGTTGTTTGAGCAGTCCTACGGTATCAGCAAGAAGTGAAAGAAACGTGCAGTAAGATAAAGATTTCTATTAAAAAAACCTGATGTTTACGCTTCGTCGTAGCTTCCGTGTTTCGCACAAAGACAGGTAAGTTTCACGTGTTTAATGTTAACAGCGCAATCTGACGTCAGTGGGAGACCTTTAGGTGTAGTGGCGTACCAGGCAAAGGCAGTGAACTGTTAAGGCGGCATTTCAAAGAGATCTGCATTGAATGCATATCAAATAAAGTGCATTAATTAGTAATACAAGGTATCGTTCCTGCCCAGTGCGTTGATCCAGAGTCGGGGCTCCTACGTGTCAAAAGATCAGTCGCATTTTAAGTCCTGGATTTATATCGTTGAATTTAAGATTACAAATGGCTAATACCGTACATAAAAGAATTTCTTAGAATTTTCAGAATTTTTTTTTTTTTCTGCGGCATGACTGCGTATAATGTATTTCAATAAGAGTCCTAATGGTATTATAGTATGAATCAACGTTCTTCATTTGGGTCTATTTCTCTCTCTCTCTTCTCTCTCTCTCTCTCTCTCTCTCTCCCTCCCAACTTTCCACATTCATAATCATGACAATGCCGTGCATTAGTAAACATGACAAGACGCATGTCATAACAATCGCGGCTTCATCTTTTGTGTAGCGATGATGTCACTNGCCACACACACTCACACCAGGCTAAAAATCGAACTCCTAGGTCACAGCACTGATACGACAAACGCTATACGTGGAAACGCTGCTGGCTTTCGAGTTCATAAAAATGATAATGTAAATGCATAATGCCACTAACACCCGAATAGGAGCCATTGTTGTAAGTGTTAGTAATAACAAAAAGTTAAATGTATTTTAAGTGTCTCCGAATGGGACAACCCTCTTTATGGGACATTAAAAAAAAAAAAAGCAACCAAGGAAATAACAGATGAATGAAAGATCAGGTGGTTTTTAAGTAAGAACTGAGCTCAGCATACTGTGGGTGTGTTTAACGATGGGTAATGACTTTTGAAAGACACTCGATAAAGTTTCATTAATAATTGAGGTGGTTAAGTGCATAGCCTCAAAGCATCATTGGTTATTGTTTAGATAATCGTAGTGTTGAGGGATCTCTGTCTGCTCCCATCGTATTGAGTAGTTTTTTTTATCTCACCAGCCGCCCGCGGGGATGGTATGTTTATTTGATGTGCCGTGTCTAAATAGTGCGTGAGGCTGAGGTTAAATGAGATTTTAATGGACTCACTTCCTCTTTCTCGACATCTGCTGGGAGAGGGAAACAAGAAAGAAGAGGAGAACGTAGAAGAGAAGAGAAGGGATAGAATAAGGGGAAGACAGTAAACACGAAATGTTTTGCAAGTCTGACTTTTCCAAGTTCTCTCCGAACGTGAAGCTTCAGTATTTTGGTCATCCTTCCAGCCATGGCTGATGGAGTTTTTTGGTTTAATGATAACCTGAAGGACCACTTGACTTCGGCCTTCATTCATTCGAAAATCTGACAAATCCGTTGCATGTCTTTATTTTTAATGGGCTGTTTTGCTAACAATCTGCTGTGAATCTGCAAAGTGTTTTCCAATATTATGAGTGATAAATTGCTAGTTTGGCCAAAACCTGACTACGCGCAACGTACACATACAATCGCCCCGATAAATAAAAAAAAACAACAACCAACAAAACAGTGAGAACTTTGACATTTGCGAAGGGGGACTTTGCATGGTGCACCTTCTCTGTCTGGTCAAGCCCGTTTCGTCAGTTCGACTTTGTTTGGATGTAGTAGGGTTCTGATGCTTGTTTCTCAACAAGAATACGTTTTACACGGAGGAAATAGAATACACCACATTATCGTGTCTTGTAAGAGAAAATGAGCGCCTTCAAACCCCAGAAAAGCGACACCTGCAGTGTCAAAACAAAGTCTTTCTCCAAAGGCAAAAATAAATTAACCAAACTAAATGAATCCTGCCTTGAATTAACACTCAGGTATCTCGATAATGATAGGTTCGCTGACATGTCTTTCCTATCATCATTGTCGTTTTGTTACAAAGTTCGGAAAGCTACCTCCGGCCTTCCACACGTCGAACTTGACAGAATGCATTTACGGACAAGCCCTCATTATCTCAGCCCCGAAATAGATGGGGTTCTGGCTTTCGCTACAAATGGCCTCTACAAACAAACAAGCATTCACAGTGAAGATTTACTGGAAGGATCTTGCATTCTTTCGTCTGTTGCCAGGTGCCCATCTTGACAAATAATATGGACCCGAGGGCCGATTCAAATGTATTGACTTGCACAGTGTTGACCGGCAATTGAAATGGCCTGTTGCTGGAGGCTAAAATGGCCTTAAGCTGGAAGCCTCGATTTCTCCCTATTACGGGAACGGGTTAAACGAAACCATCGGAGAAAGCCCTCTTTTCATTCACTATTCCAAGTGAGGTTAGTGATAAACACAAAGAATGCTACCCTTCCTTCCTGTCTCTCCTCATCATATCTTCTACACTCCAGCTTCGCAGTCTCTGTAAGTCTTAAGCACAGGAATCCAGAAACCTTTCCTCACATACCCTGACATGTCTCTTGTCCCATGCGATGGACAAACATTTTAGAATTAGCCTGGCAGAGGCTTTGAGGCCAGCATCCCTAGCAGATCTTTTCCACTGAAAGGCGAAAATCAATAACCCCTGCCTTGTAAGCAAGAAGCTGGGGCGAAGAAAAATACAAATTTCAATAAGAACACAACGAGAAGAAAAAAAAATGAAAGTAGCGGAGGGAATTTGAGTGTTTATGGAAGAGATAAAAAGTACTGCCATTTTTTTTGGTTTGTTCTCTTTTCCTTTTTCTGAGGATTTCTTTTTTTTTTTGATGGGGGGAAAGGGGGGAGGGTGATGGAAGAGAGAGAATTCGCTCTTCCGAAGATGATGTTTTTTTCGTGCTACCGCGTAACTTCCACTTCTTCTCCCGTTTTCCATGTATCGTGACTTGGTTCTTTTTCTTTCTTTACATTTCACCACTTCAAGAAGCGACTGCAGCGACGATCGATTTTAATGAACCAAGACAAAATGGTATCTGGGTAGCCCAGATCAGAGAAAGGAAAATTCGTGATGGATGGTGGAAATCTGTGGAATTGTGGTGCGGTTTTAAAAAAAAAAGCGACAAGAAGAACAAAATGATATAGGTCATTTGGATTTGATGACAGGAAACTTAACTCCTTGCACTGTCTGAAGTAAATACACTATGTAGGGCAGACTTCATGGTGAGCATTAACTGCAGTAATGAACCCGTGAAAGGAAGCGGTCTCGAACTTAAGCTTCTTTTGCATTACCCTTTCATGTCGTAGTTGTTTTGAGTCTTAGGTGGAATACGTGACGTACTTAAATGAACTTGGGTCGGTGCCTATGTAACGATAGATCAGTGGTAACTTATTATAAAACAGCCTGGTTCATCAAAGCATTTCAGTTTCCCAAAGCTCAAGTCGATTTGCCACTTTTAGTTCGTGAAGTATTTTCTCAACTTACAAGAAATTCCATATATACTGAGGTTACTTTGATACGATGTAATTTGCAGCAGAGAAATAGTTAATAAAATATGCTGTTAAAGAAAAATAGGTCTTTCATTTCATTTTCACTTTCCAGTCTGCATATCGATACATCGAAAGGCGTAAACTAGCTAACGGATTTCCGCAGAGAAGGCCATACCAACCATGAAATGAATTCCCCAAGCTTGAGATTTTAGTTTACCAAATCAGGAAAGAATGCAAAATAATCTGCGATGAGGTTCACAGAACTAGGGCCCATTCCACATAAAATCTCTTGAAAGGGCATATTTATGTCGAATATGGTAACAATCTATTTTTACCCAGACAGGAGTCTGGAACCCATATGCACGCTGCTTCCCTCTTGAAAACATTATGATAGGAAAATTGTGTGTCGATAAGGATCGATTAATGTAAACTAGCATAGCTGAATGCATACGTAAGACATGACATAGACTCAGGATAAAATGGTGCCATCCATAACCGTTGTTGCCATGTTGCAAATTCAGGGAGAACATTTTCACCAGCCCATCCATCTGTAAAAATGATGACGTGGCCATAGGCAGTGAAAACCCTTGACTCGAAAGGAAAACCTTTCAGTGTGAGTTTTGCAGGCCCAGCAAATCACAGTTTTCGGTCTGCTTATTTCTAAAAACGGCATCCTTTCGTCTCAAACAGTTTTGAGCTCGGCTAAAAAACAAAAAACATAGTCAGACTAGCTGGAACTAGTATGTCCCGAGCAGCCATGTTGACCTGGCCTGCGACAGTGTCATCCGCATTTAGGCGCCATTTAGAGCGCCGCCCTCCATGGAGCCCCACTAAAAGCTTCCATCGTGTCTCTCGCGACCTGTCTCCGACGTTCAGCTCAAGAGGAGGAACAGAGAGTAAGCCCTGTCAGATAGGCTTATCCGCTCCTTGCTTTGGTAAACTTGGACGTGAGCAGTTATATGGAATCGATTACTTCGATTACTTTGTAGAAACGTCGTTAGTTATGTTCACAGGACGTTTTAAACTCGTCGATTACCCGATGTTGAAAGATACCCGTTTTTATTGTTTCGTTGTTGAATTTCTTGGTAAAGATTTTTTTTTTTNGGGGAGGGGGGTTGATAAACAGATTAATGTGCTCATAACTCAAGGTTAACAAACAAGGGAAAAAAAAAAGAAAGATCAATGCCATACATATATATCCTGGTTACCTTGTAGTCGATATCGCTCATTTGTGCCTAAATGTCGATACATTCAGTGTAGACTTGAAACCACTCAGAGTCTGTGCCTGTTCATAGAACAAGGGTTATCGGCTTGAGTTAAATCTGGTCGTCCGAACGACTGACAGCTCGATGATACTTGTATCCTCATCATTTCATGTAGTAAAAGATTACAAAGTCTCCAGGTTTATGTAAACTTGACGTCCTTTGAAGAGGGCTAGGGCAGAGAGATCTATTCATCTTCTCTTCGTCTTGACCCCTGAACAGCCAGGGATTACTAATTTTTTTTTTTTAAACCAAAGTGTAAAAATGAAAGGAATATCAAACCTTTGTAAATTATAATCAGATTTTAATATAAGGATTAGGGAGGTATCATAATGGTGTCAGTAAAACGTAAAATGGAGTATTTATGTTGTTACCTTTTTTTCATCTCGTCTAATAAAGGCATAAGACGGTTCAGGAAGTAAGGGTTATAAAAGGAGATGTGCCAATAATCTTTGCAAAGGTCTGTGCTTCTTTTTTTTTGTTTTTTGAAATTCATGGAATATGCTGTGCCTTGGATTCTCGGTTTTTTTTTTTCTTGATTTGTGAAATTTTAGAAATTCAGATTTTTTTTGTGCCATCTTAGGAAGATTTTTAGGAACAATTCCACTCACATGTTTTTTTGTTGTTTTAACCCAAAGGATACTCGACTTTTAGATTTTGAAAACCGTTCTACTCAAAGGTAGCTTCCTGATTAGGTGCGCTGGGGTTTTGTTTTGGCTGCTGATTGATACTGTCGTCGTAGGACAGAATTAGCGTGAAGAAAATAATGTATTTCCAGACAAATGAGACTTTCTCGTGGGATGTGTTTAGTCTGGTCCTAGACTGGACCGGAGGTGAACCCCATTTCTGGATTAATGAAATTCCACCATAGTTAGTTCTAACTGAGAAAATTTATAAGCGACTAGAACTACGCATTAAAAAAAAAAAAGGTTTCGTGATCAGGATTATGGAAAATATCACAATTAAAACAGAACATTGTATCCCAGTCTATGCTTAGCGTTCCATTACAAATTTGGATTTTGTCAAATATAGGCGCATAGAAAGAACGTTGTCGCAAAATACGAACACCTTCATCATAGAAGTCGTCATCATCATCATCATCCAATTCTACTGAGGAAGGCGAAAATTGTCATGACAATTTTTATGTCAGCTTTCCAGTCTATACCTATCGACCCGCATTTTTTTCGGTTAGGCGGAAAAGGAAAAAGAAATATTGGAGGGGGGGGGNGGGGGGGGGTGGTAAGTAGAAATACCCTCTTGCAACATTCATTTTCAAGCTACGAACGGCTGCATCGAAAGACGTAAACGAGCTAACGGGTTTCCCAAATGAGAAGTATCCCGCACAGAATGCCTCACCTTGGTGCTAAAATTTAACAAACAGCGTCACAGGAATTTGGTTTGCCAGAAAATCAGGCATACATGGTCATCAGGAGAGCAAACCTATTGTTTTGGTCAAGGAATCAGTTTGGTGTGAAGGCCGTCGTAATTTTGGAACAGTCATTGAGTCTTTCGTTAACTCATACATAGACATGCAAGTACAGTACTTGTAAGAGAGCAAAACATGGGAGTCTTCGGGCGTTGGAGTTAAATTCAGATGGTTCTAGTCTTGTCTCTTGATTATTATCCATCAGGAAATCCACTTGTTTTTGGTTCTTTCTTCTGTATGTTTTTAGCGCATCTCTATTCCGGTGTTCTCTTTGCTGTTCTTCGCATTGAATGAACCCCCTAACACTGTCAGAAAGATCAGAACATGGGAGAGGCGATATACCTTTGTTTTGTGTAGACTTCCATGTTGGAATACTTTCGTCAAATATTTGAAAATCGTAGAATGCTATATAAGAATATACATTGCATGTATAATATGTACCTTAAGTTTTCTGAAATTGGCGCCCGGTTTATGTTTTATTAAGCTCAGCACGGGCTGATGTCTCTCTCCAGCTTCCTGTGCCTCTGGCTTATTGTTCCAGACGGTTGGAAAGGCTGATATTGCACACAGTAATATTTAAACGTCCTGACCAACCTCATATTTGATAGCATTGATCAGTTTCCTCCGACAGCAGTGTGTTTTTACCTGCAGATCTGAATGAGTCTGGAAAAACCGCGTTGTCTTTTGCTTTAGCGACGAGCGGTGTGGGTCAATATTTTGGCATTTCGCACAAAACATGGCCCAGGTTCCGTTTTCGCAAATATACACTGTCTTATGACTGCCTGTATCTGAAGCAGTTCTATGTCTACACCCCTTCTCCCCTCCTTTCCCTCGGTTCTTTTATCCAGTCAGTATGTTCAGAAGCTGAGTTCTAAACGATGCGATAGAGATCAGCTGATGTCGTTAGTTTACTGACCGTCTGCGGGTCTGTAATTTTGTTTGTCTGAACTCGGTGCTAGGGATGTTTGACCAACATTTCTAGAGATCTTCCGCGGGGATCAATTAAAATTTGAAGGATGAAATTCCACGCTGTTGCTAGATTCCGTGCTGTCACAGTGTCACACATTTAGAGCCCGTCGTATGTTTATGGGGTATGGGGACATCTCGAGAGAGGGCTAGGCCAGTGTAATAGTACTGTGAGTGCCGGAGTGGCGACTGTATTAATGCAAGAATGCAAGTTTACAAAAAACACAAACCGGGACCGTGGGAGGTTGGAGTCTTTATGTTGGCAATAACAAGAGGATCGAAATCGCATTTTCCAGGGACTGTCTCATCTTGTGCTTGGTGTAGGGTTAGGGGCAGGATTAGGAAAGAGATGACACACACTCATTATAGAGTTTCTAGATAATAATTTAGCCTTTGGATTGTCCCAGGAATGCTTTTCTTCCCTAACCCTTTCCACTAACCAGCAGGCTTTGAAATCATGGTCCGGAAATACTGGGTGGCAGAAGGCCGAAACTTGTCGAAAAGCTGAATATCGGCAATGAAGCAAAAGGCATTTTAACATGGGTTTCTTGCATTCGCTCCATCCGCAGCAAAGTTGATGTATAGGCAACATGCTTGTATAAACTTTTGAAATCGTACAGTCATATTTGATGTCATACTGTCGCCTGTTCAGAAAATATGGAATCTCGCAGACTTTTTTAGAAGCAGATTTTAATTTGAAGAAATCTGTTTTTGTTTTGATTTTTTTTTCCTTTTTAAAATCCGATGTTTTGGAATCTGGTCGACCAATCTCAAGACGTCTCTCTCTCCCTTTTTAAACGATCGGCTCTATTAGTCGCTGTTACGCCACGTTTGATTGGATCACAGGGTCTCTCCTCTCAGCCATAACCCAATCAGCGTCCAAGTGAATGTGATCTTTGTTGTCATGGAGACGGGACGTAGTTGTGTGCTCTGTCTTGGAAAAAAAAGTTTGTTTTTTTTCCCCCCATCCTTTATGTACTTGTTTGTTTAAACAGAAAATACAAACGCTATCTTAAGACAGATGGTTAGCAGTAGAAGATGGTAGGACGAGACACCCTGTGGCCCTTGTCATGATAGAATGAGTCACGACGAGAAGGAAGGATAGAGATACTGAAAGAAAGGGAAGGAGAGAGAGAAGGAAAGAGGGAGGGAGAGAGAGAGAGAGAGAGAGAGAGAGAGAGAGAATAGAAAAAGCTCTGCAAATATTGTCTTTCTTTCTTTCTTTCTTTCTTTCTTTCTTTCTTTCTTTCTTTCTTTCTTTCTTCACATAATTACGCAGCGCGCGGTGATTACTTAACTATGCCTCACAAAGATTTCTCATGGCGCATTACAAATATGTATTTACACCCTGAGGGGACATTACCCTACATCATGTTTACTTTATTTCTTCTTTTCCTTTATGAAACATGTCCCGATCCATCGCAGTTATGGTCATGGATCTTCCTTTCTCTCCCCCTCCCCCTGCCCCTCCCACCACCCCCATCCCTCCCTCCATTTTTATTCCTCAACACGTTTTGTTCAAGTTGCCGGGTTTCATTTGAGTTATGGGTATACATGCTGCGAGGTTCTGCTTATGAGATGATTGTTGACATTTCTGATTAATGTGGCCGAAAGTGAAGGCAAGAAATCAGTTAAGGAAAGTGTTTGGGTTAATATGGAAGGGCTAATTTCAGATCCATAAGATGGTATACGTTGTTTAATAATGACTGTTACAGTAAAACACAAATGTGAGAAAAAAGAGACTCGACCGAAATGCGACGGAATCCAGATAATACACCCACACTTCGAACAAACAAACTATTGTCGTTCAGTCATCCAACGGCTATGTTATTTAGACTCTTTTTTATAAGGATATAAGGAGCAAAAAGAGTGGGACTTTTGAGTGGAAGTGATCTAAACAGCGGAGAGAGGGTGAATTAAGCCATGGTTGTGGTGTCAGAGTTCTTGTATTTAGATCATTACAGCAGTAGTAGTATGTACATAGACCTATTACATCTCAGACACAAAGTCAGGGTCAAATGATCATAAATGTGAATAGTGTGCAAATCAGACGTGGAGGCTCTATGTCCTTCTGTTTCGTTTTAAACGATGAACGAGTTCAAATGATGAATGTCTTACAGAAAGAATGTCCAACATATCGCCAAGTGTTTGACAGGTTTATGGCCTTTCCAGCCTATTCTAAATTGTATTTCATAAGATTTCAAGAGGTGTGATTTTTATGAACTGTTTGCAGTGGCGTTTCGCACCTGGTGAAACATGGTCCATGAGGAAAAGATTTTGTGACATATAATTTATTCTAAGATGTATTATTGCAGAATTTACATTTAATACATGTATTACTGTTTCAAATCTTAATTTAAAAAAAAAAATCCTCAATTTTGTGTGCAGCCTAGCGTTGTTAGAGCTGCCTGCCCTAAATCGACCTGAAATTTGGCGTGTTTTTTTTCTTTTGTGCTGAACACGTTCCATATGTGGATTTCATATCCACTGATGATGTGAAAGCATTTTTTAAGAGTTTGTGTTGGAGCGGTTATTTCATTCTTCATCCAAGTTTTTACTTCGGCCATTACTAATGAATCGTACACTGCCAGTCAGTAGCGTTCTGTCGCGCCAACCTTATTGTGACGCATTGGGCACTGGGGCGGGTTTCCTTGAAGTGAAGTAAAGTAGCTTTCGTGTGGTGCTTATCGACATGGTCTGGCAGTTGAGGGGGTCTAGACTGAATAACTGTCTGAGAAAAACAACATTCACGCACAATTTGCGTGAGCTGCATGCAGCTCTAGTAAAACAAATCAATGAACGTGGCCTTTATTTCCATCACTTCGATTCAAGAATGTTCTATATTCTGCTGTATTTCGAGGCTGGAGAGAGAGAGAGAGAAAGAGAGAGAGAGAGAGAGAGAGAGAGAGAGAGAGAGAGAGAGAGAGANGAGAGAGAGAGAGAGAGAGAGAGAGAGATGCAGCATTATAATTCCATTCATCCTTGCTTAGAGCCAGTGGTTTATTTGTTTAGGAGGATGTTTCTAGAAAGACGTTTATATGATTGAAAAGATAATATTATTGGGAATATATTTCTTTTTTAGAGTATTTAGAGGCGGTCATACGTAGTTTTCTCATTCTTGCTGCGTATGGCACTTGTAAAGCGAGCAAGGGGGGGGGGGNGGGGGGGGGGGCGGAAAAGGAAAGAGAGAGAGCGATGGATATTTAGACAGAAAATACATGAATATGTACACTGTGGAACTGCTGCTTGGAACTAGTTTGCGTGACTAAACAACGGAAGGAGAGACATTCAAAATAGCTTCAACGACCATGTCATAAATTAGGTTCTAAACAGATCAAACTTCGGTGACCACGAATGAGGTAGGCTCTAATAAACTGGGCGGCCACATGAACATTTGAACTAGCCCACCGTCATGAAGTTCTTCCATATAATGATCATAGTAAGGGGAAGAGCTTTAAGGAAACAACACAGACTGATGCTCCTCTCTCTCTCTCTCTCTCTCTCTCTCTCCTCTCTCTCTCTCTCTCTCTCTCTGTCAGTTTATGTGTTTGTCTTCACTTTGCCGTTGACTTCTTGCCATTATCCATCTTTGACTTTGCATCTCTTGTGTGTCAACAATGCCCTTGTCACCTCTTTTCCTGACTAATTTTCCGGTTGTTCTCTTGTCTTCCTGGCCAGTTCGTCTCTCATCTACTGAACCTCTCTTCATTTTTTCCCCTTCTCTCTCTCTCTCTCTCTGCCCCTTTCGCTCTCTCTCTCTTTATCCTCTTTCGCTGTCCACTGTCTACTTGTTTCCCCCGTTTCCTGACTCCCTGTTAACTCCTTGGCGAACGATGAAGCAGATTGGGTGCCACTTATAGTCTACCACATAATGACGTTATTTGGGGATGTCTCATGCCGGTCCGCAAGCCGGGAGAGTGGCTGGGAATGAATAAGATTTGGGCCGCGGTGTGGCATTTTAGCACAGCACCTACTTATTTCGTCCTGCCCGGCCATAATATAACAGCCATTAATGGTCGCTTTGATGAGTAGGCTAAGCTGAGATAACCACCTCCTCCGTCAGTTTGATGATGCATGTGTTAGCGTCACTATTGTGTGTGGGGACGAAAATGGCTAATGAATCAATATCTCACAAAATTTTAAACGCTTACTTGCGTCAGTGGTTGGTTGTTTTTTTTTTTACCTAAAAGAACTCACGAACTCGAATGTCAACAATCAGTAGTCATTATTATAGTCTTAAGGACGCAACAAAGACTGGTCCCATTCTCTCCTCTCTCTGTCTCTCTTCACCCTCCTTCCTTCCCTGTCTGTGAGTTTGGTTTCACTTGCCTCCTTATGATTAAATTTAAACTTGTCAAGTGTCTCATCATACCTCTCCTTTCCTTTTATACCTCGAGCGGTCATTTAAGTGAACTTTGATAAGTATTTGCATGAGCCCTGTGCCAGAGGTAATACCTTAAGATCAGGATTTTAAAAAATGCAAGTTAAATAGTTCTTTTCTTTCATGAAGGAGCAAGATGACTGAGAGTGAGAGGAGAGAGGTTCTTGCCATGTGACGCGTGTGTCTTTTTCCATTCTAGTCTACCGCCGCAGTCTATCTGATGTCTCTGCGATTTTGTCTGCGAGGCCGAATGGGGACGGAGTGTTGAAATCGTGAAGATCTAGGACAGGAAAGTTTCAGAAGATGGGGATGGAAGATAGAGGAAGAGAGAGAGAGTATGAGAGAGAAAGAAGAGAGATATTTTAGGGTGCCGAAATGAGCAAGGCAAAACAGAGTTTTCTCCTGCAAGCATTATGTAGAAGATACTCGAAGAATACTGATTTCACCACCCCTACTCTCTCTCTCTCTCTCTCTCTCCTCTCACCCCCCCCCCCCCCCCCCNCCCAAAGGCAAAAATCCAAGCAGCAAGAAGGGATATTTATGTTATAAAACCTGACTAGCGGTCGTCGTGGAGTGCAGGAATGATCCACTTACATATAAATCTCCTAGCAACGACAAATTGGTCCTGTGGAGATGTCTTCTTCATTAAAATTTGAAGCTGTCAGTTAACGTATTCAGTACTCTAGAGGACGTGTCTCTCGGACGTTACAGGTTATACAGATCTGTAATACAAGTACTACCTTCGAAATACAGGTTTTACAGACCCCAAGTTCTTTTTAGTATATAAGTTACCAAGAGGGTGTATTTTGACCTTCGTTTTTCCCACCTTTCACATGCGTTGCATCCGCAGTTAAAGATCTCAGCTGGCGAAATTTGATATTTTGGGAAACTGTAGTAATTCTACTTTAACCCTCTAGTGCCCAGCGTATCAGATCTGATACATTTCTGGAACAAAGAAAAAGCAAACCAAGATCATCACCCCACCATAATAGCGTGAAGTTGCATGAGCGGGCATTAGCCTGGATATGAGACTTATAAACCGCATTATTATTATTATTATTATTATTATTATTATTATTATTTTGATGCTTGTTCCAGCATAGTGGATCCAGAAGTGATCCAAAAACTGGAGCTCGGACTTTTTGTGCCATTGTAAATAGGGCTGGGCACTAGAGGGTTAATTTGGCTGGAACTACGTTTTCTTGGACGTATTATTATTTCCCTGTGAGGGGAAAGCAAAGACAGCCCAGTCCCACCCGGAATCAGGTATTCAACATTTCCATAGGCTTGCTATATGGTTTTGTTAAGAATAAAATCAAAGGCACATAATAATCTTACATGATATTGGGTTGGATGATAGATATAATTTTTGGGGTCAGAGGGCAGCTTAAAAAGTTTATATATTATAGCCTATACATGAAGCGAGCTACTGTTTTTTCTGGTACGGTACCATAGTCGTTGTTTCCTTCTCCTACTCACTCATGGCCCCAGGAGACTGTTGGCGTGTCGAGACGCTCTCTTCATCAAGGCTTGAAACTGAAAACAATAGCGAAACAAAACAAAATCCCCCTAGGCAGTGTTGGACTGTATCGTGTCTGAATATGGTTACATTCGATAATAAAGACAAGAATTTCGATCCAGTATCGAACATATCGGATGTATGGAAAGTATCAAATATTAGAAGTATCGAAAATATCAGATGAAAAGTATCAATGTATCTAAAATATCTTAGTGCCTACTCCGATCAATAATCAGAATAGAAAGTTCTCTTCGAAAGCTAAATATTGCAAATTTAAATATTCGAGTATCGACTCACTGTTACCCTCAGGCGAAGAGTAATCAGTGCTACAAAACCTCGTCGGAGCCGCCCACCAACCACTAACGTCGCTGTCCGTGAGGAACGCAGTAAACTCTGAATATGGAGATGTGACCACCGGATGCCACTTCACACCTCGACAACACTCTATTGCTCAGGGGTCAAGATCTACATAATTTGTTGTGTAATTTGATGGCTTCGCCAGGAGACCAACCCGTCTGGGTTTTTTCCACGGAGTCTTGGGTCAGTTTGGTGTGTGGTTTAAAACACCTGTCTGCTGTGACAGGCTGCCTGGTAGACTTCGTACTTTGTTATTGCGAAATTGAAACTGTCGAATCAGTTGAGGGAAAGAGTCATTGCTTTCTTACTGCATCTTCGTATAGTCAAAAAAACAACAACAACCAAACCAACAACAGAGCACTTTAAAGGGGTGATGTATGATCGTCCCATTTCCTCTTTGTTCAATTTATGTACAGTTTTACACATGCGGTAAAGAGCAACCCGCAGATACAGTGTAAAAATCCACATCCTTTGGCATATTTCCTATACATTTTTCCGAATAACATGATCTGTTACTGTGAGCAACAAACAGCATTGGAGATGATGGTTCGAATCTAAGGTTTAAATTTAATCCTCTATAATCCGGATTGTCCGTCATCGCCCGTCCATGGGTCTCACCGCATCACACGCCATACATCATACAAACATAATAAATAGTGTTTTGTGACGTCCGTGTTGATTTTCACCGAGTTGTAACCGTTGACATAGTATTTAGAATGAAGAAGTGGCTGCCTAGGCTGGTAATTAAAAGGGTCAAGAGAAAACACAGGGAAACGTAGTCACGGGTTTGAAAACACTATGTCACAGGAATGGCTTTCTAAGAACAGCACTAGATCTAAAGTACTTGGGAGCTCTGTTAACTGGTACCTATAGATAACAGATGACCATTGTTTGTATATAGTTGGAAGTGCTCAAAGAACACACACAAAGACTAAAACGTAAACAGCAGCCAACCTGTGTATACATATAGTCATTAGAAGACTGTACTTAGGGTAATGTGATGAGAGGTGAACGAAGATCCCCATATGGCCCCATAAGATGTTGCCAGATCTTTGAAAGTGACCCAGAACAATTCAGTCATCACTCTCCCATTGATGGTCTGATATTTACAATGTGGGTGTCTTGATGTATGATGCACTTTTGTGTGCTAATCACCATAATGAAGGACTTGGTTCTCGGGAAAAATGCTCGCACAATGACTTCTGTCTTGCTTGTATGTTCCCTCCACTCCATGCCTTTTGTTTTCCGTCCTCCAGGACATTACACTTCTGCTGTAGTTCTTCTGCGTTTCTCATGTCAGATGTCTGGTAAATCAGGAGGCCAGTGGTTTGTTTGAACGATGCTGCGCACTTTGGATCACCTTCTGTCCCAAACATCTTCAGCTATACTGCCGAAGTCTCCAGGCCATTACCGTCCACTCTGTTGGTCACACCTGGGGCAATGCTCAAAGAGTACGTCTGCATTCTTTAGTGTAGTTCCAAGGACATGTCTTAGCGTTACCAGTCTCCATCTTTGGTGGGCCGTTATGTTTACTTTTAAGTTTCGTGAGAAATAAGCTCTTGACTTCGGGCTGATAGTGTGTTGGTGTCATTCTGAAAGGTACTTACAGTATATTTGGAATGGCCCGACTTAGGGTGAAGCTGAGAAAAGCAAAACCGGCAACACAGTAACCGATACGCCAGCTGTAGAAGTCAGAATAGGCAAACATAATGTCGGCGATTTTCTTCTTCAATAAATCATCCCTCAGGCCTGGCATACATCTCCCTTTATTGGAAAGTCAATATATGAAGGAGTAGTCGATGGCAGCGTTCTCAGAATACTAAATGGCCCCCGTGGTCATCAAAACCATCAGCCGGAATCCGAACGTGGTAAGAACGGGGAGATCTCCCTCGCCTGTCTATGTACTTTACCGACCGTGGTATGACTTTCTGGTCTACTCGCTGTACTATTCGGAAACAAGTTGCAGACTTACTGTAATAATAAAGCGAGGATACGTTGCTCTTGTAGCGAGTCTGTAATTTAATATGATACTGGGTAGGGTGGTCTAGAATCCAATATACATGTACTTACTGTGTGGTTTCACTAATCGATGAGAGGATGGGTTTATATTTGGTTACGCTTAATGGCTATCCATTTTATAGCGCATTAGTTTAACATCAACTTTTGTTCATGGTACAGGAAAGTCGGTAACGGTGATGCCGTTTAATTGCTTCTTTCGCTTAATGGCTGCTGTAGCGAGCAAGTGTCAATCAGTATTGGCGTGTAGTGAAGAGGCACTGAATACGATAGCTTCTCCTTAGAAACGCCACTGACGTTGCTACTTTAATTCACAAACCAAGACGCTGTGCAGGAAACAAAATACTTCTTTATTGGTAATAAGGCGTACCCAGCAAATAATTCACAAAGCACAGACCATACCAGCCAACTCTCAAATAGTTCACAATGTACAGACCATAACAGCCGACTCTCTCAACTCTCTCACTCTCGTGCCTTTTATAATAATTTCAGTAGAAATTCTAGAATAAATCGACGTCATCATCATATGATGCGCCCAAACAAATATGCCAGTCTAGAGCGTACGAGCAGCAACTTCTAGACTAATTAGAATCAAAACATTCCGATCGCGGCCCCACTCGAACCCTCGAGAAGGCTAATACTGCGTTCACTCGAAGCATCCTACCCGAACCTTCGGGACGGCTAATACTGTGTTTACTTAACGTACCATACGGTCGACCTGACCTTGACACTAGACAGGCTCACTAGCGGTACCGCCGCCGTAATTAAAAGAGAGGAAAAAAAACAACTGATCACAACAAGGTCGGCCGCTACCAACTCGTAACTGCAACGCTCCCGAATCACGAAGGACCGGAGCCGCGCGCGGTCCAGGGCCGCCCAACAAAGGAAGGGGGGGCGGCACCAGCCTAAACAAACAACAAGCATCACAAATGTTACAGCTGCCTTTCTCGTGGTTCCTTGGTGCTGCGATTATGTAGGGTCGGTCAAACTGTTTCAGTTTTATGGGAGATGGCTTGAGCATGAGGGATTGGGTATACGAGACTCGAAAGGGGAAAAAAAAACAAGAAGGACTCCGAAACGAGTACAGATCTTTAAGCAAGTTAGTGAGCTTTGAGCAGACAGGAGGAACATCGAAGCTCTGTGCCTGGCCGTTTGATCTTGTCACCCAGAGCCAGTTCTTCTTCTTCCTCATGTATGCTCGACGTGATATGCCTAATTTCACCAAATGCAAGCCAAGTTGGACACATTGTAAGATTCATTGTTTAATTCACTGTTGTAGTATGCAGGAAATAGAATACCAATTCTGTCTTTTACCCACATCAGTAGTGTAGGCCTCTTTGATGTCATGATTAAAGGTCTTCTGAACAGCGCTTGCAAAATACAAATGTAGACAGATCTTGGTTACGGATGTCAATCTACGAGGTCATCTTTCATTTTGGAGAGAAGACCACACTTCTTTTTGTGTGTGTGTATACAATGACTATGTATGCTATCATCTCTTTTGAACCTCGAAGCCTCTTCCTAGAGACGCCATTTTGTAAGTACAAGCAAAGGAAAAAAAAATGGAACCAGAACAAGGAACGCTTACTAGGGCATCTGTGGACTTTCCAAATCAGATGTCAAGAAAGTTGAATTCCATCGTCTGAAGACGTATAATTTGCAGTTGGTGAGCAGATCTCATGGGTTACGCAAAACCAACAAATGGCGAGAAGAGCAGACATACTGACAGATGGAAAGCAGGCTGTCCAGACGGAACGCTTAAAGACCGGCTGTTTGACAGCAGCTGAAAAGCCAGAGAGATAAAAGATGCTGACAGCCAGTCAGACAGACAGGCAGTTGAGTAAACCACCTGAATAACAAATCACGGATTTGCGAATACTGGGTTTTCAGGTATTCGAATACCTGTACCCATGTTTGGACGATTCGAACGTCAAATGGAATAGAACGTTACAAAGTTACAGCTGGCGTTTAGATGGTTGCAGGAGACAGCTAATGTTTGGAGATAGAAGACGTATTTAGGAAAGTTTCCTTCTGTTTCTTTGTTGTCTTTAGCATTAAAAGTCATTCTAAATCCTAAAGATTCATCTCGTGCTGTACTTTTGGAATTGTATTAAAATGCAAGCAGTTCACATGGTAATCGAATGCGAACTATTCGAAGTGAATTCACTTACTGGAAACTTGGAATGTCTTGAACTATTCATGGCATTCGAGAGTTGGATTCAAGTAGTGGCTGGCAGGCTTACCACGCACTGACGAACGGCGGAGCAAACACATAACGCAAATGGTTGTCTTTCGGGCGAGTATTGATTATCATATTATTCCTGGCCATAATTCCTAATGGCTTCTGAGCATTCATTGAAAGATTCCTCTGTGGATAATTAGAGGATTGATGGATCTTTAGTAACACATCCAAGCGCCTTAGGCTGGTTGGCGATGCCGTGGTCTTTTGAAGTCTGGTTTTCTGAATCTTGGGCTACCCTCTCTTATCTTTCCCTCCCTGTCTTCCCTCTCTCTGTCTCTTTCTGTCTTATTTTTTTTTTAAATATTGATCCTTTGTGTCCCTTGCGTAATACGTGTATGCAGTATCTTGTGACTCATGGGTCAACCAGTCAATTGGCAACTAAACGGACACCCCCTCCCCCAACCCCCTCCTACCTGCTGGCTGTCTTGGTCTTGTTCTTTTTACCCCCAGTCGTCATTACCAGTTTGAGACAGAGGAAAGCGGGATCTTAGCCGGAGCGGGATCTTAGTCAACTTTAGAGAGGGAAATAAATAGAGAAATTTAAAATGCATTGTAATTATGCCGCTGATGATCAAAAGATTATGCTGTTGTTGGAAAAGGCCATGTGTTGTTGAGGGTGACGTTCCCACGCCTTGTTACAGTGTAGCATATTCATGTAGGCAAGATCTAACAAAGGATGTTGGTGCGTCAGTGGCGCTACAGTGCCCTGTCTCCTTTCCAGTCCCATTCATGAGAGATTAATTATGTGCTGAGCCTAGTACTGATGTTTGAGGGCATTCACTGTCTCATTCACTGACCCATCATACTCACTCCATCCTCGTCTGCACGTCCTCCTGTCAGCTGCCATCTCCTCTGTTCCAGTCACAGGCATAGAAGATATGAAAAGACACATGTAGAATTAGGATGCCAGCCAAACAATTTTGTCAGATAAAAAAAAAGGAAGTAACTTTTTATGACGTCACTATTGCCACGATATACCTTGTTAGAGATTGAAGAAAAGACCCCAGAATGACGTCACTCTTACACTGCCTCTACCACTTTGATGCTGCTGCCAAACTCTCTCCCCCTTCCCCCCTTCCCCTTACCATTACCATTACCGCAAACATTGCCGCTACTAGACTAGTAGATCCCTTCTGTCCCAATTTTCTGTCACCAAGCCACTGTTGACCCACCTAGTCTTACTTTAGTGCCCCAAAGCCTCAAGCCCGGAGATCGAAGAACTCCATCGGCGATGATTGAGAACAAGCGCGAAAGAAAATGTTGCCCTCAATAGCCGAAATCGATGCGGTTTAAAATAGCCCGCCCAGATTCCTCTTCTATTACGCAGTCGAGGGGACAAAATGTGATTCCAATGGTAATCTCTTTTTGACTTCCAAAAGAAAAGTCCTTTCGGTACCATTTATGAGGAGGCAGGGTACGACGGAGTCAGTGCTGCGGTGGAGATGATGAAATTGTGGATCGTCATGTGAAAAGGGTACATAAAGCTAGAGAGAGAGAGAGAGAGAGAGAGAGAGAGAGAGAAATGTTACCGCCATATTTTATTTCTGAAACGAGAGTGGTGAGTCCTTGCCTCATGATGGTTTTATGACACTGTTTCCAAGATATCGATAGCAGGCCGGTTTACTCAGAGAATTTATAACACAGAACTTGCGGAAAACTTAATTTGGGAAAAAGTAGTTGCTTCGCCACTCACTCGCAAGAAAATGTTCGTGGTTGATCGTAACGTTTTTAAAACGCGAAGTCAAAAGACTAGAGCTCCATCGCAAGCGGTGTACGTCATCTGGCATTAAGCCAACAAAAAAAAAATATGCGAATTAGGAGTCTTATATTAGGTCAATTCCCGCTCACCGAACGTCACATTATTATACCCAAGAATAGCTGGTCACTCTAGGATTATTTTCAACTCCTTGGAGAGCATTCATCACTGGTGCCTTTTACAGGCGCTGATATCTAACATTCTGACAGTATCTTCTACTGCATGTAGCCAGGTATCCATTTTACAGACGGATGAACTGAGGAACATATAAATGAAATGATTTCCTAATGCGTAGGCAATTACAACACGACCGTGGTAGGGAATCGAACCCGCAACCTTCAGATCTTGAATCCAACGCCGTAACTATTCGGCCATGCTGTTCTGCATATTGTTTTCTTGATAGTACTAGCGCCACAAAGCCGGCAATCGGTTGAGTATTACACGTTCCTATTTGCAGGTCAATTAGGGTCATGGCTTTCCTAAATTACCATGGTGAAATAAGCCCGATTACCAGGCCATTCATCCCTGTACTAAGCGCATTAAATTGCAGTTTCATCATTGTAATTGAGTTTGGTTATGACCCTCGGCATTGCCCCCTTGCATTGCCCCCTCCTCTCCTGTCCCCTACTACGTTTTCAATTCGCTGTTCATTATTTTGTCCATTACTCTCGCCCCCTCCCCCATCCCTGGCCTCCCCTAAAACCGCCCATACCCAGAGCAACCAATAAATATGCTATGGCCCGTGCAGTTCTCGTGCAGTGAATACCTTGTGTAATCTCCTCTATTCAGAGGTTACAAAACAGCCGGTAGATGGAAGCATCGACAACCTGATTAGCTAATTAATGGATTGATAGGGCTACCGTTAAATCTAGCCGGAAATGAAATTCACTCAATTAAAAAAAAATAAATTAGGTAATGGGAGGTTTGGGCTGGGGGTGGGGAGGGGAGGGAAGGGAGAAGAAAGGGAGGAAGGAAAGAAAGAAGGAAAGGGAGGAGCTGTATTGTTTGATGGATTGCGGCAGCCAGTCGCTATTATTTGTTGTCAAGTTTTTAGGTGTTGAGATATGGAACAAGTGAAAGTATGAAATTTGATTGCTCTTAATGGATTTTGTGGAAATTGTGTGTGTGGGTGAATGGAAGGTAGGTTGGGTAGGAGGGGGATGAAGAAGCGAGGANGGGGGTGGGGTGGGGTGTGAATAGATGGATCCATTAAAAGAGTGAAATTGTCTGGAATGAATTGATGTAATCTGTTTCATTTGTGATTCGCGATAATGGACAAATTGCAGTGCTGGAATTGTGGCCTGCGTTTCGATCGACTGCCTTTAGAATCGAAGAACGATTATGTTCTATATCAATGTAATCGTTGTGATGATTGGAGGGCAGAGGTATGTTGGCTAAATAAGTATGGCCACTGATTATGATTTCGGAAGATGATAAAAATGATAATGCCAAATTTATGAAAAAGTCCAGTGTACCCGCAGAAAAGTCGGTAGTGGAGACTTGAAATTACGAGTATATTGATTTCTTGCAGCACAATGTACTTGCCATTATTATGCCCCAGCGTCCATTGTCCTTCGATTCTCGAATTTTTCCAGCTTCTTCTCTTCCTCTTACTTTATCGGGGACCACGAGAGGAAATCTTAGTTGTTTGTTGCAGCTGCAGCATCTCATGGGCAGTTCTGAGAAGGCCACAGGAGAGCACATGGCTGCCAGTTCTAAGGAATGTCCACTATTTAAAACAGCCTTAGAAACCAAGCGGTTGGGATCGGCGGCTAATGTGCAGAAAACAGCCGAGTTCTGAGATCAAGCCAGAAATAGCGTAGTTGTATGACAAAATAGTTGGAAAAAAAATGAAACTAACTATAAAGCAGGCAGTCTTTCTCTACAGTCTACAGTGTGGTGAATGAAAAACATGTTGACCATTTTCAATCGATAGGTATCCTGTAAACATAAAGTAGGCAGGTTTGTTGTTGTTATTTTTTTTTTTGTAATGGAACATCATGCTTCTTGAAACTTGTACATATACTATTTCCGTTACAAGGAGCATCTGTTTATTAATCAGATATAGAATAATATATATGTTTTCAAGTGTTCTTTTCTTTTTAAAGCAGCTTGTTCCTTTTAATGCTCTATAGACATTTATTGTACTGGCTTTTTACGACATTACTCTTGTGCTAATGAAGCATCAAGTTTTCAGGCGGAAGAGGGATAATCTTCCAGATAGTTTATCTTGCCTAGAACCATTTATCCAAGCCTGGGACGAGCAGCTCTTGTATGTAATCAGTGTTCTTGTCTGTCGGAGATATATTGTCTGTATTGATCCGCTGTCTGCTACAGCAACCTAGGGTGTTGTTTGGAAACTTTAATAAGCAGAGTAATGCATCAGATAATTTCTTTCTGCATCCCCGAGTGATTACTGCCCTTGGGCGGTTTACGATTGGTCAAAAGAGAACGAGCCATGTGGGTCTTTCCCAAGCATTGATTGGTCAATTGAAGCGTAGGTCCGGGAGTTTTTAGAGTGGTGGGCTCGTGCACATATTGACACAATCGGCATGATTGGATGCCTTGTTGTATGCCTATATACAGCACAGATTCCAGGACCCTCAAGGAGAGGGAAAAATCATCAGAAGTCTTATGTCGAGTGTGTGGTTTATGTTCATGTTTCAGTGCTCCCAGCGCGATCGATAGATCAAGTGCAATTAGCGTTGACTTGCACAAATCGAACACGGGCATTTAATAGTGCAGCAACTTGCATAAAACCCTTTTCATCCCGGAGGGCTTTTCACTTCGAATCACATCGATTTGGCGGGTATTTTGAGATCTTCTAAGGTGCGAGCTTGAATTTATAATGGACTGAGGACCATACACAAAAGTGCATTTGGTCGCCTTTTAAAAAAAAAAAAAAGTAATTTGTGGCATGTTTTAATAACATACTATTCTTGGACTTGAGCAAATGTAGCGGGAGCCATCACAATAGAAAGTTTTGGAGCAAACTTGACGTCATCATTATGGTGAAAAGGATAATAAACAACAATGCCAACAATGCATGCTATTTTCAGTATGACTCACAGACTTGTTTAGTTCTTGTAGAATTTGCTCACGGATTAACTATGCTGCAACAGCTCACTCCGGCAATAGATTGGCATCGAGTCGAGCTACTGTAGACGAAGGTCTCACAAAATTGCTGTGAATGTCACCACAGCGCTTCCCCCGCATAACGGCCAGCCTAAATACAGTTCTGCATTAGTGGCGAAGTGTTATTTTGTAACCAAACGCTGGTATGATTACTCAGGCTTTAGATTGGTCGCTCGTCAGCGCTGTACCAAGGACAAATATTATGTCGGGGACCCGATATCTGTTGTCGAGATCAATTAAACCCACACCAGCGCCTCTTTAAATCGGTCTTGGAGAGGTTTTGGTTCTGCAGAATTAGCAAACACCGTCCGCCAAACAAAGCACGGAGGAGGAAGTTTGGGGACTCGGCAGTGACAAGAAGTCATGTACGGCACACATTATCTGTGTCCTCATTTCTGCATCCGCCCGTGCCGTCAGTCGGGCTTGAGTTTACCTTGCTTGGCATCCGCTCATCAGTTGGAGGCCCGTTGGTTTACTGAGCAAAATGACTGACATGGGCGCGGTATTTGCAAGGGTCCAGGAGGGTATTATGGTCTCTTAAGACAGTAGTCGTGAAGCGGCATCTTACAACGTCCGCTTTACTTTAGAAAAGAAGTTTAGATTTCAGATTTACAAGACCATTTCAGTTGTAACAATGTTACAAAATATTAACATATAACCATCATTGGAATGTACATAAGCAAACATAAGGATAGACAGCTAGACAAATGATCAGACCAAAAAAAAAAAACTAGAAAAAAAAAACAAACAATGAGACAGACGGACAAACAAATGAACATCCTAAAAGGGGACATATGTCAGAGAGGGGTAATTACAGAGAAGTTAATGCTGATACTAATGTGGGGCGCTCACTTCGGAATTCATGTATTATTTCAACAGTTTTTAAAAATCGGACAGAGCGTGCTTCAGGATGAGAGTATGATATTGACAATTTTCACGATGTTTTGTCTTGTCTGTGGATATTCTGAACCACACAGTTTATTCTTTTTTTTTTTTTTTAATTGGGATTTGTCTTTATATACCTCTTAACCATCTTTTCTCTTATGTATTTTCATTTTTACATAGATATATGACATGAAATTCGTCATATAATCTACGTAAGTCACATTTCCTCAGTGCCAGAGCCTGTTTTAGCCACTTCCCGGTCTCCACTGGAAGAAACTGCGCGGCAGTTGAATCATGTATAGCATGAACGCCCTCATCCATGTATCTTTTACTACCTGTAGGCATAACATTGTCCTGTTCATTACATTCATTGAAAAACCACTCCTGCTCTGTTTTCTGATATCTCCAATGGGCAGCGGTAATTTTTAATGCATCACTTGATAAACGGGGAAGGGCCTTAAAACAGCTCCTTGGTAGCTTTAGAAGAAACAAAAATGATCGCAATTTTGAATCCTACATAAGACAAAGATAGAAAACAGAGGCATGCTCGCTACGGGACGCAAACTGACAAATAAACAAAAAAGAATGGGCATCTGTCATCATTGCCCTCTTGTTAGATCGATATTTATTTTAGGCAAAGATATGTGTTGCCCAAGTGCCACGAAGAGATACTCATGCAGATTCTTTTATGGCATTACCACTTTGTGGTCCTTTATTTTTCCTTGAAATAATTTGAATCCTGCACAACATGGGGATCAAGGATATTCGTAATAGAGAGATCGTTGGGAGAGAGAGAAGAAGACGAAGAAGCAAGTATAATAAGACTGTTGTTTTCGAGCCGCATCTGCTTTCGCGGAAAGTTGAGGCGCTGAAATCGGATGCATTTAAAAGCTTCAGATCTGCGCGGGTGGATTTACGACACCTTAAAAGCGCTGGAGACGTCTGGCGGACGACACCTCGTCATAGCCTTGTCGTCTTTCCATGATCGATGGGCCTGTGGCGAGGGTTTCCGGCATCTTTTGCGGTTCTTCATGTCTCTCCTGGTGTCTTCTTCCTCAGCGAAAAGAATTAAAAAAAACTCCCAATGACAACGCCGATAATAGCGACAGCAGCGCCTAAAACAGCAGCAACAATGGCAGAAGCAGCATTTTAGAAGCACCGGCGCCAGGAGCAATAAGAACCGCAGCAGCAGCAGCAGAAACAACAACAACAACAACAACAACAACAACAACAAGTGCATTGGACGCAACGATAACAACTGCGATTGTTTGCTTAAGTCGGCAAAGCAACAGCAAGACTACCAATAACGTTAGGGGCAACAGCACTATAGCAGCGTTTGTGAGGCGGCAAAACCACCATCATTACCACTAACAGCAACAACAACAATAACGTCGTCTGGAAAGAATTAAGTGCGATATCACGGGTGTCGGGAGTTGCATTCGTTAATAATCAGCCAGTAACGGCCTTGTAGCCGTGTATGTGTCTCAAGACACCGCCAGTAATAGATCTAAATTCATGTTCACATTTTACGCAGTCGACTCATCTGTAAAAAGGCTACCTAGCTAAAAGCAAATGAAAGATATTGTTTGAATGCTAGTGATTAGCGCCTATATATTCACGCCCGTATGCTCCTCGGGGAGTCTAGAATGTCCTTGAAGGATTTGGCCTGGGNGGGGGGGGGGGGCAATAATATGAAGTGGCGTGAGCAGATAATGCCTGGATACAAGACTTATAATATAAATGTCATTATTATTATTGATGGTATAATTTTTTGAATTGCTTTTCTCAGTCTCATTTGGTATTTTGGCTCCGTGCCACATCACTCCTACCGTGTTGCTCCTCTGTCAGACTTCTTAAAGTGATATGAGACGCAATGGGACCTCAGTGAAAACGCGTAGTGTATGCAAATGTTTGTTTATTATTGAGGCGTACATTTGACCAAGGTCTGCCTGAACAATGAAATGACAACAGTAAGGACTCAGTGCATGTGAAATTCGTGTTTAATAACGAGGCATACTTATTATCTGAGTACTTAATATCGAGATTCCATTGTACATCGTCCGACGTCCAGCCACATTCCCAGATGCCCTAGCTTTGGCGGGTCAGAGCATATTGTTACGTAAGACCTCATCATAAGCCCAGGCTGGCTCTGAGGGGGTGGGAAATTGAATTCAGGTTTGGGATCCCGCCTTTTAGTTGCTCTGGACTTTGTCAAGACGTCCTTATTAACGGAGGGCGTGGGGAGCATTGACATGCGCTCTGATCACTTTGTATCGTGGGAGGTTATTATGGCTTTGGAATGTATCACTCCAAAGTACTATTTGGAAATGCCACTTTTCAGGCAGTTGCCTGGATTCAAGCGTACTTTTAACTCGCCTGTAAAAGTAGATATTTAATCTTAGAGCTCAGTAAGTGTGACAGTGAACATCAGTCGTATTTTATCGCCACGCGACCATCGAGTACGTTTTTTTTTTTTTAAAAGCTCCATTGGCATCTCAGGTAATTTGAAGCTGTGATATGACAAGGGAAAGAGTACGTTGTCATTGTTACAATCGGTGAACTGACATACCAGCACTTAAATTCAAGACATTGTTTGATAAGTTGCTCGAGATGGATGGATTGTCCAATAATCATTGAATCTTTGTCAAATAGGCTAGGACTAACCGCTATGTGGAAAGATATCATTAATATTCATCCATTTCCGTTTCAGCTACCCAGTTTTTCTTGATACACAGTAATATGTATATTTCACAGAAATCGTCTTACTTTGGCTTTGGCACGGTTGAAATATATGTCGCCGCATTGTTGTAAGGCAAAAAATTCTTTCCAGATAAGATGCATGTTTTTGATTGTGAGAAGGTCTTGGAGGAAGGAGCGTGGGGGAAGGAAGAAGATGGCTTTCTTCTTCGATTGGTCCTGTTTAGTTGGTGGTTAGTAATAGAGGATAGTGTTTTAAACCAGGGCTCTGCTTTGTCCCGCGACTCGTTGCTCTGATCGGACGCCCAGCGGGTGCCTTCATCCCATTATGGTCTCCACCCTAGAGCTAAGAGTTCAGGATAGCCCGAGCCCAGTCTGAAGGGGAGATTAACCCGGTTAGATGGAGGAAGAGCCATGTGTCCCGCCTGTTCATTGGACAAATTGAGTTAGTAACGACTGTCTCCGAGTTTCCTACTAGTTGATTGGTTCACTACCCTTTACCATGGGCCCCCAATGGTCGCAAAGGCCAAAAGTCGGAATCCATATTATACGATATCCGGAAACATTGCCAGGTTGCTCACATGTTGCTCCCATCCCCATTCCCATTCCCATCCCCACCCTCCACCCCTAGACCTGTCTTTAGTTCCCTACCCGATATTTGTAGGGTAGGATGGGAGAGGGGAGAGAAGGGAGGAAAATCACCTTGCCCAACTAAGAAGTCTTTTAAGAAAAACATTTTTTTAAAAGAGAGAGTAGAATCTGGATACAAGGTATGCCTTGATTCATGGGGAAAACTATATGTACACTAAATACGGAGGTGCACCTCAGTAATGAAATAGTAGAATAGTAAATAGTGAATCCGTGCTTGTTTATTCAAATTTAATAACAAGATAATACTCAATACAGGAGTAGTCTTAAGTGTAGAACTACGATTTGAAGTACTCCTTTATTTATTAAGTATACCTCATTATTAAGTATACCTCAAGTTAAGTATACCATAGTTTTAAGTATACTTTTTTTCATGCACCAAGGCATACTTTATATCGAATGTCATTGTAAGATCTTAGACTACAGTAGCACAACAGAAGGATTGATTCGCCTGTGACATCTGAATTCAAGAGTGATTGTAATTTGATGAAGCAGCATTTGTATTATGCCGTAAGCATGGTTGTCAAAGGGCCTGGGAAATCTGAGATGTTGCCAATAGCATTGCTAAAATCAGAAAGATATCTGGAATCAGCAGAAATAACCTGCTGTTTTCGACATAGCATGGAATATTTCAAAATATTGGATTGATGGTTGTTAATCTCAACTGGAACTAATGTCCCAGCAGAGTCACTAGAGGGAAAACTTTCCAGAAGCCGCATAATTTCACGTAACGAAGCATTGCCATGTTGTTGGTTTAGTTTCATTATTATCGTGGGGAAGTAATAGACCTGGAAATGTTGCAAAGTCGACGGGAGAAAAGGAAGAAAATCTTAGAGGCAAATCTAAGAAGACGCTGAGGCTAGGTTGGGCATGCCTTTAAGATCACGGAGTTTGTTCAACGCAGTCGTAAAGCTCCGTACCGTTAACCCTGTCTTTCACGCTTACCGAGAGGACCTTGTCAATATGGCAGCTCACGACAAATGAAGATGGCCACAAAAGACATAACATTTTTGTCAGAAATTAAGCGGAGGAATCTCTTCAAGTGCTTGCTGCAACATATATTTTTAAGAGGCACTTATGGAACAGTTGCACTGACCTAAGCATCGTCTTGAATAGTCTCCCCTGCCCCTTTCAGTAATGTTAAATAGAAAATCTCAAGTCAGTAATATCACGTTTTCTAATGCGTATCCGATAACTAAACCTGATAGCCAAGCCCCCGGAGGAACCAGTCCCCTTAGGGGCTGTGGATTGCCCATTAATTAATTATTTAACGTATGAACGAGGATAATTGTACTTTTCATTTGCCAAATGGAATAATAATTATGCCCTTGTTTGGATCGCGAAACGCCCATTTCGAAATTAGCCCGCTGGTTAAGGTATCCACACGAGACTGGTCTAATGGACCATTCGATAACTTGCTGTCATGCTTTTAGCGTCCTTTCTCTGCCTCATACACCATATTGTGGAAGGTCTGGGTTATGAAGCTTATGTTAGCTCTGAGCTCATAAGTTGCCCGGCTATTCCCGCCTCCCGTGCTCCCAGAACAAAGACCCATGGACAAAGAACCATTTTCTTGTTGTCAGTTTACCACTTCACCATTGCAGATTGACCAAACTGAGGGATCGACATCACTGTAACAATGTTTATCAGTAACTTTAGATGTTGATACACCTCTGCATCTGCCAGATAAATGGCTCTTCTCAGTGCTCAGAAGAAGACGTTTCTAAATAGCTGCTAATAGTCGCTGTCTGTAGAAATAATTCCGTGAAATCTTTGGCTGTTGAAGTTTATAATTTTATTATTTTTCAAGTTTCAGCCGTTCTCTACTGCATGCGGCCACACATTTTCGTTGTTAGCCACGACCACAAATAATTCATGTATATTGACAACTGTGCGCAGTATCAAAATGAGTTCTTGAGATCTCAAAAGAGACTGGTAGTGTAAGCGAGGAAGACACATAGCACATAAGCTACATTTGACAGGGGATTGTATGGTTTAGATTAAAAAGAAGATGCTGATATTGCAGACAAGGATCAGTAGTAAGGATGGAAGTCAGATCCGGCATAACCGAGAGACCGGACTACAGAGAAATGATAGTCAACAGAATCATCACCATCAGCAGCAGCAGCACCACCACCACCATTTATTTATATCCAGTGCGGGTTAATGTTTTGTAAATAATCATCATTATCATCAACATCATCATCACTGTCGTCGTGGTGTCCTCTTTCTTTGAAATCAGCTGCGCATTTCTACCTCATAATCATAGAAGAAAGCTGAAGAGATCCAGAAACGATAACTCTTGACAGTAGCAAGTTCCGTTATACCATTTCATATTAAGTGGCTTTCATTATGGGCATATCGGCCTGCACTTAGATCTGTAAGATTAAAAAAAAAAGCATCAACGAAAAGCTCTTTTGTCACAGTCTGTATATTTTTTTTTCTTAGCACTTCAGCCCAGCATCTATCCATTTTCCCTTTCTGGTTTCGCAACATCGGCACCGATTTCCTGTGGCTGATAACCGACCGTTTTGTCCGCACTGACACCCCATGGACTCGGCATCCGCTCCTTTTGACACTACTAATTTATTGTCCGCTATTGAAAGTTGACTTGGCTTGTGTTTTGGCCACCCGGGGGAGCTGGATCGATTCCGGAACTGGGGCGCAGTGGGCTTTGGTTAGGGGCCTTGGGGATGCCATTAGTGTCCGGACGGCGAGCCGACACTCACTTAAAACATTTCCTCAGCTCCTGCCTCTTTCAATGCGTTTTTTTCTTCCTCCCATTTCACGTCCCTCTTGCATGTTCCTTCCAACTTCAGCTCCAACTGTCCCTCTCTATACAGCATGGCAGGTTGATGAGAAACATTTCTATCTCGAAACTATCGTAGCTGGACGCCGTGTGTGTGTGGGTGGGGATGTAGAAATATGTGCGTGTGTATGTGTGATAGCGAGGGAGTGTGTGTGTGTTTGCACAGATATTTATGTTTTGTAAGCACACTGTAACAAGGCAAATTTCCCTTTGTAGACTTTATTAAAGTTATCCTTATCCGTATCCTAATTTCGAGCAGTATAGTGTTTGTGAATAAAATTTGACATCAGGCATTCAGTAAGTGCTTACGCGGATTGTGTAAATATATGAGCTATGGAGTCAGAAGAATGTGAAATCACACCTTTGACCTCCAAAGGTGTAATGGAAAAACAGTATCCTCCTTACCCTCCTTTCTCCCCTCCCCACCCCCACCTTCAAAGAGACAGCAGCAGCGTGAAGATGACAGTCTTTATGTCAGCTGGGAATGCTATAAACAGAGATCTGTAACGAGTGTTTAATTGATATCAGATTGACGAAACGAGCTATACATTTATCGTATTCATGAACCTCTGGCCTACCTTTGCGACATTATCTGGATCAAGTAGCTGTCGCACGCGTTTACTGTAGGCTGTGCATTGTCCAGGTGTCTGTCATGGTTCTAGAAAAGGTCAGCCTTGCAAACTCATGATAATAGGTGATGAGTCCGCCCAACTCCCAATTCCAATTCAGCTTAACTCAAAGCCATTCTCCTTTACAGTGTCGCAATCTCGCATTGTCATCCAAAGAATGAATTGATGTGAGGATGGTTAGTGGGGAAAACACGAGAGAACAGAATAGAATAATTGACACGTCGCTGCTGGGAGTGAAGTATATGTCCGTATTGTAAATGTCTTGACATATTTCTACGGCTACCAAGGACAAATGGATTGTGCCAGGGTTTGTCCGACACGATGCACCCATTAGCAGCTGTGAAAGTGCCCTCATGCGATTCTGAATGGCCACCATGCACACGATGCCGTGAGCAAAAAGCTGCATACGGACCTTGAGATTTCAGCCTGTGCCCGATGGACACTACTACTGTAAACTGGTGTAACGCCACGGCATTGGTATCTTAAATGATAGGCTAAATACACTTTACAGGGGATATGACGCTCATTAAAATCGTCTCTGACGCTGAAATCACATCTTTGATAGGTGACTAGGAGCTCGATTTACAGATTCATTGTTTAAAAAATAAGACCAGCAGATCTTGTATTCATAATTATCATTCAGTTTGCATGAAATTGTGCCATTGAAGGTGTTTCGAAGACTTCAGATCGGTCCGTTAAGTCACAACAATTAACTTGTGGGGGCACTTCCCTTGATTAGAGTAATTAGTCCAGACGTAAAATACCACTGAAAACTAGGTAAATCTATTAAATTTATTACCACATCTTTATTCACTTACTGTTCTTTGTTTTTAATTCCACAATTTGTGTTCTTTATTCTGTTTATTTTCCTCTTTCTATGCTTCTCTGTCTAAACCGAAACTTTGTTGAAACCGAACATAAGTCTTTCGGTACCGCGGATTTCATTTATCTGCTGTAATGTTAAGTGCAACGTTTAGCCCGAAGAAGGCGGGAGAATGCGGCTGTCCATGTTAGTTAGTGGCTTTGTTCAGAGTAAGAAGGTGTTACGTTAACCCACTGTATGATGTATGAACATCTTGCCAGGGCAGTCATCATGGATACATGTGCCAAATGTATCATGCGTTGCACAGGACAGGTGAACCCTAATGGTGTGATGAGGAATAATTATGTGTGAAGCGGACAAATAGACGGTCATCAAGTACAGACACTTAAGATGTGAATGGTTTCATGATGTCCTAAGACAGGTGAGATTAACACTGAGACAGACAATAATCTTGAGTGATAGCTCAACATGGTGTGCATATGTACTCTCACCTTTTATAGCCGGTGACGATTTCAAATGGAAGATATAAATATGGTCCTTTTGGTTGACCGTCTCATTGGATTAATTGGATCGCGAGTCTCTAGACAACAGAGTAGCGCATTTTCCTCAGTAGAGATACGGCTTTTATGATTTGGTCCAAAATGCCATGCCCGATCCGTTTCCAGCCATAAAAGTTTGTTTGAGTTAGAAGAACTTATAGTTTTAATGGACGCGTTTACATTACCGTGCCTTCAGCCGAAACCATCATTGTTCTAGTAGTCTACGCGCGGGGAGACGCAATCAAATCAAAAACACATTTTATAAACTCAAGCGATGGGACAGCTGCTTACGATCGCTAGGGTGATATCGACGATTGCGTTGTAAATAAATTGTTTACAGTCTGGTAGAAACTAGATATGAGATATTATTTTGCGTTGCTTTTCTGATTATTGGGAATTTTAAATCGATTGCCACCAGACAACGTAATATGTTCTTGTATTACTAGCTGTCTCCTGTAAAAGTTTGATTTCATTCTATTCCTCTTCTCTTCTCTTCTCTTCTCTTCTCTTCTCTTCTCTTCTCTTCTCTTCTCTTCTCTTCTCTTCCCTTCCCTTCTCTTTCTCTTCTCTTCTCTTCTCTTCTCTTCTCTTCTCTTCTCTTCTCTTCCCTTCCCTTCCCTTCCCTTCTCTTTCTCTTCTCTTCTCTTCTCTTCTCTTCTCTTCTCTTCTCTTCTCTTCTCTTCTCTTCTTCTCTCGCCTCTCTTTTCGGAAACTGTATCTTCCCAGTCGTTCCTTCACCTTTTTCTGTTGTTGCTTTCTTTTCCGCTCTTTTCTACTCCTGATACACGCTTCCTTCCTTCCTTCCTGTAGCGTTTCTGCAGACCTCACTTCTACCATTCTCTTGACCTTGTCTCATCTGTTACAGTAGCAATTATTCACCACTGGGAGCAATTAAAGGCGCTAGAGAGAGCGGCGACCTGGGGCCAAATGGGGCAGCCACATGGACGTGCATTGGATGTCTCAATTATTGTCACTTCCTTCTCTTCTTCCCCGTCCTTTTGGCATCCTTAACAACGTATACTTTCAGTATTTTCGGATGAGCCTGCTGACGTTCACTAATCCAGCGTGAGCACGCTGACAGGGGTTGAGGGGTCATTGTGCGATACTCACACGCTGTGTTGTTGCCCAGAAATAGCGAGTTGGTTAGTCCACTCTGCGTGAGCAAGACGTCACCAGTATGGTCTTGACTTCTAAAGAAGGTCTCAGCTAACTCAAGTGCTTAATTAACCTTTAGTTTAGAAAAAAAGAACCAAGCGTAGTGATATTGTCATGGGTGGAACAGCTGTATGACTAATACTAATCTCGAGTCTGACCAAAGGGACCCGTCTCGGCGGAATGGTTCTGTAGAAGAAACATTTAATTTGCATTGCGTCTCCTATCGAAATAGTCACAATAGAGACACAACCAAAAGATCATAATGCAGTTCAGACAATGTACAAGCAAAGTTTGACGTTCATCTAAGAACGAAAAAAAAAAAAAGAGGGTCTTGTTAGGACCAGTCATTCAAAGCTAGGAAACCAAACAGTGATATCCCAGTTCAGTCACCTTAACCAGTTGTTACGAAGGAAAACAGTTTTAACACATCAGTACTGTCTTTAACAGATACTACAAGTAAGCTTGGAACCGATGCTTCTTGCTGTCGGAAACGGTAGTTCTTGAAATCCATCCCATCCTGTCGAAAGTCGATGCATCGGAAGCACTATACTCGCACAAGACTGTCACCACCGTGAGTTTGTACAGGGTAAAGTGTGTTCAGGGCACTTCAGTTTCAAGCGCTTGCACGAGAGGTACTTCTGTTGATTTTCAGAGCTGCTGTTGAGTATTGTGGCTGTAGTAGTTTGTTAACGTTTTTCAATAAGGCACGGAATTGTTCCTTGTCCTGGCACGATCATGAAGTTCGAGTGAAGCGTCTCTACTGATGTGCAGGCAGGAACCGTCAAACCTAAGCTCATGAACGACAGTCTTCCGCAGTACTGATTTAATGGTGACTTGTCACGAGTTGTTGTCAAGGATATCAGTGGGTTGGGTAAGACTTTGTTATTCAATATAGAGAATTACTGCCGCTAGTATCTTGACAGGCACCGTCAAACACGAATATGGAAATAGCTAGCTCTATTCCACTGTGCTGTATGAAAACTGGTAGTGACTCTAGTTCCACACAACAGTATCAAGAAGTTGAACGAGACACTGCCTAATTTGAGAGAATCGCTTTCACTGGTGTCTTGACAGAAACCGTCAATCATGAGTGTGGGAATAGCTTTGTCCCACATTGTTGTTTCAAAGCAGGCAGTGACTCTAGTCGCACGCAAAAGTATCAGAGAGCTAAATGAGACGCTATTGTTTAAGTTGATAAAACCGCATTCAGTTGTGTCTTGGTAAGAATCTTCAAACATGTCCCATAAGTCTCCCTCAATACAGACTGTGACATCAGTACCACGTAACAGGACCAGGAAGTTTGGCTGAGACGTAATATTGCGATCTAAATTCTGTTTACCGCTAGCATCGACCGACACAGCAGAACGTCTGACAAAATCCTCATCTCTTTCAATTTAGAATTGCACTTTCCACAGTTTCGTGCCGCTGCACGCAGGCATTTACTTTATGATTTTGAAAGAAATTTAAAAAAAAAAAAAAGTGATCTTGTTTCTTTCTTCAGCTGCACTCAGAATAACACAAAACGAATTCGACTTTAGCTTCCTGAAATTTCAGGTCACACGCACATTCGAAAAACGTCACGTCTATTACCGAAATCGGAGTCACGTTGGCCAAGTTAAGAATAATGGTCCAGAGTCTCCTGACTGGATTTTGTTGAGGAAGTAAAGTGTGTGGATCTGGTAAATCAAGTGATATGGGCCGCGAATCTGTTATCTGCGGTAGATTTGGGTAAGGGACGGTTAAAAATATCGTGACGTCACTCACTACTTGTTATGCAGAATAGTTTAGATTAGTTAACTAGTGCCGTAAACTCCAACGATTCGATGGCTCAGTGGTTAGAACACTGAAATTAAGAACTCATGGTCCGATGTTCAATCCTAACTGCAGGCTTTTTTTTTT
>JAWQUT010000188.1:170199-183028 GCA_033807755.1 Ellobium chinense
CACCCGCCCTTTCGATCATGGGTAATAGTAATAACAGTGCGATCTATAAGTCCCGTATCTCATAACATAATGCTTTCGCGACTTCATACTATTGTTACCCCAGCAGCAAGCCTGATCACTCTAAGACTTCTTCAGCTCCCCAAAGAGCATACCGTGTCGCTCTCTGTCACATACAGGCACTGACCAATACGTATTGAGGCAGTATCTTTCACTGCCTGTAGATAATTAAACTGACCCCTTAGTCCAGCCCCAGCTGTCAATAACATGGGTACCTGACCATAGGCAGTGAATGATAATATCTGATTGCTAGTGATCCGCGCTTGCAGAATGGCAGCGGCACTACTGTGCGCTCTCCAGCGAGCCGAGAAAGTTATTGAGTGGGCTAATAATAATGTAGAGTCGGCTCGAGCAGCCGGTTCCTGGTTACAAGACTTGTAAATCTCATTATTACCATTATAAGTATTAGTAGAAAATCAGATTTATAGTATACAAGGGGAGTGGTGACATCTTTTCATTTGTCTAGTGTGGCTGTGAGCCAGCTGCCAGAGATGTCTTGTACTGTTTCTGAATATGGTTCGGACCTGCTGTCTGGTTAGGCCTGAATTTGGAGGAAGCAACAGATGGCATACAGTTGGGGAGAGCATGTTAGCGGAAAGAGAGAGAGAGAGAGAGAGAGAGAGAGAGAGAGAGAGAGAGAGAGAGAGAGAGTACACGATGGAAACAAAAACTGTAAGATGAAATTAAGAAAAATAAGTAGGATATGTCAGAAATGAGCGCAGATGAGGAAGGGATTAGGAAACTGAGAGCAGAGATCTAACGCTGGGCTTATGGAAACCTCTCACCCTGTTCTTAATGCTTGGGCCTTTATATTTTTATTTTCGGTGCGCGCGCGCGCGTGTGTGTGTGTGTGTGTGTGTGTGTGTGTGTGTGTGTGTGTGTGTGGTGAGAGAGAGAGAAGACAGAGAGAGCGGGTGGGAGGGGGAAGGGAGAGAACATAAAAGCAAGGAAGGGCAAGCTTCCAGAACGTCAAACGGAGAATGCCAGATCAATACGCCTCTCATGTTTGATGTGTTCGTACGTTCCCTAAAATTAACGCGCACCAGTGATCTAGGATAGCGAATCTTTCGCTTGTGTGCCCAGTCTATGGCTGGTGTTGTTTTGTGTATGTGAGGAAAAGCCGAGGACAACCCTTGGGGCAAGGTGGGAGGGGGGGGGGGGGGNGGGGGGGGGGGGGAGGGAATGGGAGAAAAAGAAAAGGAGAGAAGGTGTGTTGATTAATGGAGATTTAATGATCTCTTAACTTGTCCGTGATTTAGGGGTAAACCCGTTCTTTTGGTGACACCTTTTGGTTTGGTTTGGGTTTTATGATTTGGAATTGTAGCTTATTTGATAGACACGCAACATTTTGGGGACAAAAAAAGTGCCCGATAAGAGGATTTTGTGGAAGGATGTGCTATTGAACCGTAGCTTTATACTAGTTATTTACTTGTTGAAATGATGTCGTGTGTGTGTGTGTGTGTGTGTGTGTGTGTGTGTGTGTGTGTGTGTGTGTGTGTGATTGTGATGAAGTTTAGAAGAATGCTCTGTAGACTTCGTATATCTTTAAACTAGTTACTTCCCCTGTGTGTCTCTAATTTCCCTCTTGGAGTTAAGTATGTGGCCTATTGCAAAAATTGGCTACTAACAAAATGGCACCTCAGTTTACAGAAGTTTTGTGACCTTTTAGCCAAATCCTGGGTCTCTCCCGAGTTGCACGCGATTAGAGTTAAGGGCATGGTCAGTGTTAAGAGCGGATTGGAAGGGACAGAGAGAGCGAGAGCGAGAGAGAGAGAGAGAGAGAGAGAGAGAGAGAGAGAGAGAGAGAAGGGGAGAGAGAAAAAGAGAGAGACAAAAAAAAAAGGAGAGAGACGTAATTATTGGAGTGGGTTTTTATTTTCAAATTCGCAAATTTTTCGGATCGTTGTGACAAAGGTAGGCATGTGCCAGTGACATCTCCTAGTGTTACGATTATATTCTACGTCACGAAATAGATGCGACATTGACACCTGGCGCTTAATACGTAACATGTAACATGCAATACGACTGTAATATTGGCAAATGCTATATGTGCACACACTTACCTCTGCAACAATGATCAATAAGAGATGCCAGCTTGAGACTGGAAAGGTCTATATTGTCAAAGTGTACTTTCTCTTCCCCCAACCCTACCCCTAACACTGACCCTAGTCCACATTGGGAGATTCCCAGGAATTCGCCACGTGGTTAAGGAACACCTGTAAACTGAGGATGACGAAAAGCGACTTAGCCGCTGCTTTAAGGACAGACACTCTGTAATCAGCGACGGACACTCTCCTGTCAGCGACGGACACTCTGTTCTCAATAACAGACACTCTGCTGTTAGCGAATAGATACTCTGTTGTCAGTGATAGACACAGTGTTGTCAGCGACGGACACTGTTGTCAGCGACAGACACTCTGTCGTCAGCGACAGACACTCTGTCGTCAGCAACAGACACTCTGTTGTCAACGATAGACACTCTCTTGTCAAGACATACGATCGGTTGTTAGCAAAAGACACTGCGTTGTCAAAAGACAAACATTGTGTTGCTCTTCCAGTTATTTGGAAGCACTTTACCAGCGTCTTCTTAACTGAGTTCTGTCCAGCCAGACATGACATCTGATATCATCCTTGGTTTGTGGCGCGCACAGGGGCCTCGCTTGTCATTGGCTGCTCTCGCAACCGGCCTCCCCCTGTCCTTAATTTCATTTGTCCCAAATGGGTCTAGAAATGACATTGTTTTAGTGGGGTATGGCGGGTGCGGCGGCAGCAGAGTTATTTATTGTTTATCGGGAGACGAGGGGCGGGGGGAGGGGAGNAGAGAGAGAGAGAGAGAGAGAGAGAGAGAGAGAGAGAGAGAGAGACACAGAGAGACAGAGAGAGAGAGAGTAGATGGGTGTAAGGGCTTCATCGTATTGTCAGAGCAGTTCATATCACCCATGTCTGCGTGTAACTTCTGTTTTCTTTTTTACAAAGCCCGTTTCTCGCTCCATCTCTCCGCTTTTTATTCCTTCATCTGGTCCGTCTGGGTTTTCAGCATCACATCTTTTTTTTCCCCTAAAAGTCTGTCCATGGTCTTCGTTCTTCTTCTTGTTTCCTCTCCTCTCCTCTCCTCTCCCCTCCCCCAACCGTCCTGTCTTATTCAATGGCTGGGTCCCTTAGGAGACGGAATTTGGCGATTTTGATCATGTTTCCACTTCTACCGCCGAGGTCGGGATCGCCCGACGATTTTATTATTTGTCTCAGGGGATCCCACACAAGGGCTCGGTAAAATGGCAGGAGTTTGATGGTATTCGCCGCAACAGACAACACGAAACAGGAGAATTGTTAGTGTTCTCCCGTGTGCTTTTTTGCACCTCTTCTTCTTTTTTTTTTTCTCCTTTTCATCTATGAGACGGTATGCGTTCAGATGCGATTTGTAATTTGAGAATTTTCAAACCGCTGGGCGAATTCAACAGGACAAGTCAGCCTCTGATGTAATAGACATACGACAAGATAGAAGGTCGTGATCTTGAATTTCCAGCTATCTCCTTGCAAAGCTTCAGGCCCGCGAATGATGAAATTTACATCACGGTCTCGGATCCCTCCTGGCGATATCGAATTTTTTCAGCCGGTTCCCTGGAGGTGCTAGTCTGATATTTTGACCGGTATTGTCTAAATATTTCACCCTCCAAAAGATAAGATAAGATAGGATAAGAGATAAGATATGATAAGATACGTTTATTCATCCACAAGGGATATGTGTCTTTGTTACAGTTATTACAATGGATATGTTTAAAGAGATACATAACAAAAAAAAGTACTCATGCTTGCACACACTGTCCTTTTCTCGCTCCCTCTCTCACCCACCCACGCACCAAATACACACCCTACACCTATACATACATGTATTTGAGACAGACAAGTTCGACATTTGGATCACCACAGACCTACTTAGTAGAATCAAGAAGAGTCGCGTTACACTGTCACTGAAAAAGGTACAAAGGAATTCCGATAGAAGCAAGAAGAGTCGCGTTGCACTGTCACTGAAAAAGGTACAAAGGAATTCCGATATCTTTCAGTTTGAGACCAATCGACCACATTTGCCTAACAGTGTAAGTAAATTAAGCTGGATCTTGATCATCTTTGAATAGAAAAGGATTAAGCATACTGTGTGATTATAACTGGGCAGGCTGGTGGTCCACATCGGTGATCAGTTAGGCCACAGGAGCCCAGTATTTTTAGAAGTTGCAGACCTGAATATATAGGTACCGCGTTACTGAGTCTTTAAGCTTTAAATATCGAAAAAAAAAATCAGTCATATTTCGAATTTATTTTATAGTGCCAGAAGGCTTTGCGACACTGTCGATATTTTTGATAACTTTGGAAGCTAGGCTTTATGCTGAGAATGCCCAAAGCTAGTTTGGTACTTGGGATCGAAATTAGTTTCGATACTTCGGTTATATTCGATACTTCCGGTTCTTAAACGAAATTCCCACTACTATTCAGAAGGTGTGCCAGGTTTGAATTTTAGCTGTCTTGCAAGCACCATACTATATAAACAATGGGTCCAAGTTTCATCAGAAAATGTTACTTTGAAGGATACAAGAAACTCATTGACTTGCAATAACTTTGCGGGCCATGTTTTACATACTTGACAGGCCACATTTTGGCCCGTGGGCCAGCGATTGGTCAGCATTGAATTAGGTCAGTGCCAGCCACTGCGATCATTGTTGTTCCTGTGGAATGACATTTAGCTACAGGACAAAATCGACTTTTAACATACCGCAGCGACCAGTGACTCTTCCAGCTGACCAGAGGGCAAGGCCACTGCTGACCGCAACCCGAGCCTGCTGGTTAAAAGCCTGCTATATGGAGAGAACTCTCCCATCCTTGTCATTAACCCTTGGTGTATCAAAGAACTGGATTTTGCATAAGCGCAGTTCCTCGCACGCGTGGAAATATTGCGAGTAAAAGGAATCGCGATCAGTCCAGTCACTGTATATTATCATTTGTCATTATGTTGATGTCTCGACAATAAGCAGCTTGATAATAACCTTGAATCCTTATTAATTA
Source organism: Ellobium chinense (assembly GCA_033807755.1). NCBI lineage: Eukaryota > Metazoa > Mollusca > Gastropoda > Ellobiida > Ellobiidae > Ellobium > Ellobium chinense. Next base: position 175,312 of record JAWQUT010000188.1, read on the forward strand.
CAAATTTCACTGTATGGATTCATTACTGATCTGTCATTCTGACTTCTGTAAAAAAAAAAAAAAGCATCTCAGCAATATATACATGTATGCTGTGTTCGTACACAAAAGCATACTTATTGTCTAGGTTTGACGGTGCATAGAAAATAGTCCTCTGTGATCTCGAAAGTTGTTCGATGAAGCGGAGGATGCTTTTAATTTTAAGCGGATTGCGATTTAGCGGAGTAAACTGTCGAGGGTGGTCACCGGAGATGATGTCTTGGCATGAGTCACATGGCATCGTGAGTGTCTATGACAAGAATACAAGATCGTGATGGATTATATGCCGTTGTTGGGTGTGATTATCGGAATGGTGTTGTTGTTGTCGTCACCATAGCGTGTGGTACTTTTTGAATGATAATGCCGTGAAACTGCCAGAAAGAAGGAAACGGAGAGAGAGAGAGAGAGAGAGAGAGAGAGAGAGAGAGAGAGAGAGAGAGAGAGAGCGAGAGCGTAAACATATTAAAAGCCATATATTATTACATGATAGACCCTTTTTTACGGTTTAGAAGCGCATTTGCTACATACGCCTTTCATTCATTCAGTTCCAGGGGAGCCAGAGGATAAAGATTATTGTTATTGATATCAAAGCAAGTAATTGATATTGAAAATGATTGGCTTAGACAGTGTGACGTGCTAAAGGCATGTGGTGATTGGTTTCGACAGCATCACGTGATAAAGCCCTGTGATGATTGGTTTAGACAGTGTCACGTGATAAAGGCGCGTGAAGATTGGTTTAGACAGTGTCATATGACAAGAGTCTGCTGGAGGTAATTTTGTGAAGTCACGTCATATGGGCGGCCATTGCTTGGATGGGCGGCCATTGCTTGGATACGCGGCCTATTGAACATATTATTTTCATTGCCGTCACATCGCTTTGATATGTTTAGAATAGCAGTTGCGGGTGACGTAGAGAGCATCAGGAACTGGCCTTAGGTGACCCCAGGTAATGACCAAACATCAAGGCCATGCTAAACTATTGATCTTACCAGAGACCTTTCATCAACTGATCTTACAAATACCCGTGTTACGGTAGTGTCCAGTGGGTTTGTGATTAGTCCACAAAATTATATGTAGCAAGGCCCGGTCATGGCCAGTGTTCAGTGCTGTGAGGAAATAGTTGAAAGCCCGCAGCTTCGGCTCTGTGGAAATATTTCACATTGGATATTGAACAGAAAGGAGTCCTTACTCTCTCTCTCTCTCTCTTTCTTTCTCTCTCTGTCTCCCTCCCTCCCTCACTCTCCCCCTCTCTGTCACTCTCCCTCCCTTTCCCCTCCTCAAAGAAAAAAAAAACAAAACATCTTTCTTGAACCTTCGAACTAATTTTGCACTGTAAAACATGTATCATGTTACCATTCTTGTAATAATATACATACAGTGACTGACACCATTCATAATATCACTATTATAATGTACAGTGTTACAAACAATATAAATCCGCTTTCCATGATTTGGTCGCTAGCTGGGAAAGAGAACAGAGCCAGTACAAGAACATAAGACTCTCAGCTTGGGAAATTTACTATCATCTCTCACGAAGAATACCCTCGTCAGCTATGGAACGTTGGTGATTTTCATCGGAAGTTTTCATTGTTGAGAGAGAGAGAGGGGGGGGGAGAGAGAGAGAGAGAGAGAGAGAGAGAGAGAGAGAGAGAGAGAGATCCAGCCAGCCATCCATCCAGAGAGCCGTCGGTCTGAATTTTGCTTTCGGCGTGTGGATCCATCATTGCCTCACCATTACCACCCCCCTTTCCCCCAACCTCCAAAAACATTGTAAGGACATCACAGTGATGAAATCTTGTCATTATTTATGATTTGGATCCAACCCTGGCTGTGTCAAATCCGTGCGCGCCAGCTTTCATCATCATTATGAAGCATCATCGGTCCGCTGTATTCCTTCAGATAATAATGTCCATCAGTGTCTGTTAACCCTGGAAGCCGCGGGTCCGAAGGTTTGAAAGATGTTTTACGCAAGAATGTTATTTTCAATAGACCGTTCTTTATTAGTTAACTCCAACAAAGCTCACTTCCGGTTTAAGCAAAATGGAAATGTATATTATAGTAGTTTGATCGCAACATCAGATCTCGGTGTGAAAAGTAAAGGACGCATCAGCCAACGAAAACCAGTGGAAGGGACCAGTATCAGCCTGTCACATACCTCTGACATTGTTAAAAAAAAAGAAAGCGGAAGTAATGATTGTTGGAGTCGTGGCGTGCAATGCCCGGATGACCATTTTTGCATAATAACCTAAGATTTATCAACGTATACTGTCACCGCCGCTTAATTGCAACGCGTGTATCCGCTCTTTACCCATAATCTTTCCCCTCACAGAACTGATATGAAAGATGACCAACAAGTAGTGCTGATTCAAATGTTAAAGCTTCATAGTGCCTTTCAGCTTAATAGGAACCATCTCTTGGGTGTTCAGAAGCTGCCACGACCGATTTCGTTGGTTGCTCTTTTAAGCCTTAATTTCTGACAGTTTTGGTCTAGTAATTTGAACGGAACTAAGGGGATTAAGCTAAGCTTAAATGCTTTCCTCCACTTAATGACAGTCAAGAAGAAATCGCGATTAAGAATTGATTGTACATAAACATAATCTGCGGGTTTAATCAGAATTCAACGAATGGCGGTTTCAGAATCAGGGCAGTACGTCGGCGCGTCCGTGTTTTAAGAAAAAATAACGTAACTCTGATAACACGACAACCCTTCTGCCCAACTTCAGAGAGTGTTTTGTAGATAGTTTTGTGTTATCCGGAGTGCTTGTTATTTTGAAAAAAACAAAGCAGCTGGGGAATTGATGAGCGTTTTCCAAAACTCGGTATGTGGTCTCTAAATATTTTTAAATAAAGGGAAATAACACTAAGGTGAATGTTTTTCATATATATAGTTTTGGTTAGTTAAATGATTTAAAATTTGAAGGAGTGAAGGTTTTGAGCTCAGTTAGGTTTTTAGTACACCACCAACTCATATTTCAACGAAAGTGGGTTTACTGAATTTTGGAAAAACGCTCTTCAATTGTGTTGAGTAAATCTTATGTTAACAAAGAGTTCGTTCCTCTATAGTATTTATTGCCCTCTCTCTTTTATTGTTTGTTGTGAATTTCTGCCGGTCCCGAGGTCCTCTCGGCCAAGTGGTGACCTCAGCTGAGGTCGCTGACCCTGTGAGTACTTAATAAGAATCAATAGTCACTCACTCCAGCGGGGAGACCTGTCAGTGTTGTATAAGGTGTCACCGAGGTGTACCGCCAGTGTCCGCCAGCTATCCAGGTATTCACCATCTTGATGACTTTGTGGTCCAGAACCCGCCGGACCCGCCGAGTGTGAGACCCAAGATGTCATGGGTTCGATTCTCACTGGTCATGTCATTTTATTTGTTGTAATCAAGTTGCCTTGGTAATATATAGAATTGGCATTTTCCTCAGTTCACCCGTTTGAAAAATGCGTACCTGTCTATAGGCACTGGACAATGTTGTCTGAATGATCAGTGCTGATCAGCGCCGTGAGGGGAGACTCTACCCCCAGAATGCTCAGATTTGCTTCACAGGATCGATTCTGTATTTTTGTGCTGAAGTTTATTCTTTATACATTCTTCTATGATTCATTTATATTCAGTCAAGTAAATGAGCTTATAAATGTAGTGTAAATGTGTTTGTAAGACTTAAACATTTCCTTTTAAATCACTTAGCTTGGTGAGCATCATTCTTGTCTACTGAAACCCATAAGAATATTAAGCCAACATGATAGATATCAATGTCATTGTTGACATTTCGGCTGGCCGACTATTGATGTGGGAGGTTTCTATGACTACAGAAAAAAAAGTCAGAAACCCAAGTCTGCAGCAGTAAAACATAATGAGGAATATATCAGCATTGTCGTCGTGATCATCGTCGTCGTCGTGATCATCATCATCATCATCGTCATCATCATCATCGTCGTCGAAAATGCGTGTGATTCTGCCTAGGCTCTTCACAAAACTGTTTCAAAGATATGCAATGAATTCATTAAACATTGCGTGTCTGAACACTTCTTCAGGACTCATCGTCATCAACCTCAACGCCTTCTTCACCATAACTATCATCACCACCACTACCACCACTATCACCATCATCATCATCATTACCCGCAGCCATCACCATCAACCTCTACACGTCTCTACTAGACCTCTTGGACGCCGACCGCGATGGAACTGAGGAGGCTAACAACAATGACGCGATGACGCTGAACCGCTCTAATGCGATTGCGCCTCTAACACGTCAAGTGCTATTTTACTGGCGCCACCATAGAAAAGCTTCCGGAATGGACCTTTAACTGGTGGCTGGTAGGAAAGATAGTCTTTGGGTCTTTTGGGGACTCCGTGTTATCTTTGCTCATCGATCGTAGAGTCGCGCCTGGTTGTGTGGTAGTGGTAGTGGTGCTAGCTGACCGTGCGTAGGACGAGACGAGAAACGGTTTCGGCAGCGTCTAGGAGAGGGGCTCCCAGCCTAGGGTACGCAGAGCCCCAGAGGTGGGTACGCCATAGACATTTCAGTAGACTATGCGAAACGCGTGCTAATCCAACACAGATATGAAGTGCAAAAAAAACCCCCAAAAAACGGCGCGTAACTAGTGTAAGTCGACTTTTTTGGCGATGCTGAAATATGATAGTTGAACTTCTGATAGAATCTCAGTATCTCATGGGGAAATTATTTTACAATGCCATTGTTGCAGTGCTAAACATTTCATTCGTAGTGAATACATAAGGCAATTCTTTGAGATACTTTTCAGGTACGGATATTACTTTTTGGTTTTAAGAGATATTCGAAAAGGACGCCCACTAAGGGGGACTACAAATTCTATTGAAAGACACCTATACATAATTAGTCGCCACTGTGCAGCGCTGTGTCCCTCGTCCCTCTTTCCCCAGCCATAAAACTAGGCTCCAGATGAACTGTTTTAAGGAAGGACTGCGCAAGATTGGCTTGTCGTGTCTAGAGCACACGATCAAGAAAGACTGGGAACCTCTGATCTAGATGAGAATGAAAGAGTATGGGGGTGATGAAATGATTTTTTTTTTTNGGGGGGGGGGGGGGGGGGAGAGTCAAATGCTTAAGAGGGGAGCAGAAGGGCGGACTTGTGAGAGAATTTTGGACATGTCTGATTGAGACAGTGTTTGAGATGGAATAGAAGTGGATTGAGAGACGAGCGAGGAACCTCTTAAAGGAGCGAGGGAGCAGGGAGACGGATAGAGAGATATGCTAAAAGATTGGAAATAGGTCGAGGGAATGACAGGGGTATTTCTACGGAGACCAGGAAAATGGAGCTAAAGAGGGCGCGCAAAAAGAAAGGGGAAAAGAAGTGGGATGAAATATATAATTTTTATTTGATTGGATTCGCCACTCGATTGCTGTAAATGACACAAATTATTTCACCTTTTTTTCCCTGTGTGTTTGTATTCAGTAGTACGTGACATTAGCTGACAGTGTGGAAGAACAACTTGATAATATTGAATCACTAGACTTCACTGCATACGACGTAGTTTTCCTCTTCAATTTTCCTAGGAGAATTCCAATGATAGACTGCACCGTGGGTGAGAGTTCAGTGTTGTTTGGGGCTAAAGTGGACCAGATAGTTGGATATAAATATTGACGCTGTGGAGCGTGGATTCGATGAAGAATAGATCCCGATTTGAAAATCATTTTCAGGAGTGGTTGGGTGTATGTCTCTACGATGGGTCCAAAGGGTGGTGAGAAGTCGAAGAAGATTCGTTTGCCAGGAAGAAGAAGATGAACATGGGGTTGGGGGGNGGGGGGGGGGGGAATCAAGGGAAGAAAGTGTGGTATTTGTAAGAAAGACGGGAAAGAAGGAAAGCGCTAGGAGAAGAGAAAGGTAGGAAAGGTTGTGGAGCAGCGTGGCCTAATGGTTACGGCGTTGGACTCAAGATCTAAAGGTCCTGAGTTCGATTCCCGACCACGGTCATGTTGTAAGTGCCTTGGGAAAGCATTTCATTCACATTTTCCTCAGTCCACCCGTCTGTAAAATAGGTACCTGGCTAAAGGCAGTGGAAGATATTGTCAGAATGCTAGTGATCAGCGCCTATAAATGGCAGCGGCACTGTATGCTCCCCAGGGAGTCGAGAAAGTCCTAGAGTGATCAGGCCTGCTGGGGTAATAATAGTGTGAAGTCGCATGAGTGGGCATTAGCCTGGATATGAGACTAAAAACCGCATTATTATTATTAAAATGGTGAGGGTTTGAAAAAGGGTGTTCAGAGGAGTCACAACAAATGCTTAACAAAATCCCATTCAACAATCCCAGCTGCTTGTTTTCCCTATAAAGAGCAGTGTGGATTACACTCAATTTCTTCAAACACACAATCAGTAGCTTGGTCCCAAGGGCTAGTGTGTTATCAGAATTGCACTATAGCTGGATAAAAGACAAGCTGGGAAAATAAGAGGAGCTGGAAAAATAAGGAAGATGTTAAAAAATGGGAGGGGCTGGAGTAAAAGGGGGGAGGAGCCAAAAGAGGAGGAGAGGAAGAGATCACTGATGTCACAGGCTAATGTAATTGGAGGCACATAATGTCCAGGTTCTCGGAAATTCCTGGCATCCACCACATGATAATGAACCTGAAACTTATTGGTTTTTATTTCCTCTTTGCTGCTGGCTAGGCGGCCGATGAGCGCTCGCTCTCAGTGGATCAGCTAAATGAGATCCTAATGGCATGTGAGGCGACCTCGCAATTTGCAGCTTAGCGGAAGTGATTTCTATGTCTTTTATTTTGTTCTTTTTTTCTTCAGTCGGTGGTGGGTGATTGCCTTCGTATTTTAGCCACGATGAGATCATCCATTTAGCAGCAGTTGCGTAGTGGTGGTGGTGATGGTGGTAGTAGTGGGAAAGGGGTAAACAGCTTTAGGTGGTGGCCAAAGCAGGCTAGAATTATCTATGGCTCGTAGTAGTAGGTGCTAAATCACGGCATGGTGGTTGGGTTTTGGGTGGAGGGGAGGGGGGGGCGAGATAGAAACAGGAGGAGGAGGAGGGAAGGAGGGAGAGAGAGAGTTATTATATGATTATGATGGCAGTTGTTGCATCATAGACCATGGCGAAATCCATGAGCATAGAATATATACTCCTGTTTCTTACAGAGCTTGAGGAAATGGTACACAGAGTTGCTGAATGCTTCATTAGTGGTCGGATGACATGTCTGACACAACTGTTCAACCCATAGACCGTTTCATGTAGAAGTGATCTGTTTCTGTGAGTCCTACGGCTTTAAAATGTGACATTTCCGGAAGCCAAGACTTGCACCAGTAATCCAAAACGAACACCACTTCTAATTTGTATCAGTTCTAATTTATTTATGTCAACCTGCGATCATGCCTTTCAGTTTCACTCATAGATCCTTGTTGCATGAGGCTGCTTCCGATACACTAGGGCAACGCGGTCGTCAATCAGAGAACCAGGGTATATGTGGCAGTGTGCGTACGCACATGCCGTCATGGAACACCGCTTGCGTGTGCCCAGCACGCAATACAGCGATTGACGCAAGCCCCTCTTTGTTTCCACGGGCTTAGATATCATGCATGCGTGGAATGAAGTGGTGACGTTGTTGCTTCGATCCAGTTCTCTTTCTTTCTCTCTCTCTCTCTTTCTGTGTGTGTGTGTGTGTGTGTGTGTGTGTGTGTGTGTGTGTGTGTGTGTGTGTG
>JAWQUT010000188.1:183941-204230 GCA_033807755.1 Ellobium chinense
AATAAAAACAAGAAAGAATTGGGACACTATGATGTTAGTGTTAGTGTAACACTCGAGCACACTGGGTCGACACTGGTCTTAATGTTGTCTTGAATTGCGGACTTTGATGTTAATTTGTGGAACGCATCAGTATTCATGTGTAATGTAATTTTTTTTTCTTTCTGGTTTTATTGGTTAATTCGATTTCTTCCTGGATGTAATATCGTTTCTGTTCTCATTCACCCTTTTTTTTCTGGTCTGTGTGCGCGTACGTAGTTGAAGCCGAGCATGCAGAGAAGATTAAATTAATATTGCTTGTAGTAGAAACTCACTCTTAAATTAGAGCCAGCTAGCGTTTTCTTCTCTACCGGAAAGGAAAAGACAGAAATCATACTCAGTGGTCAAGTCTGATCGAAATTGAAATTAGATCATAGATTCGGAACAACCAGTCTTTTCTTCTTTGTCACATTAAAAAAAAACAAAACAACAAAACAACCCGTTTGGTGAAATTTCCACTCCTAAACTGTAAGTACGAAAAGACTATTGGAAAGGTCAACAAAATAATAATAATGATATTAAATTTAAAAAAAAAACAACGCTTTCATCTGCAGAGCGGAATGGCGCCAGACGAGACCAGATGCGAACTGCCTCAAAATAAAGATGGCTTATGTCCGCGAAAGGTTTAAACAACGCAGGTCCCTCGCTGAGCGACAAAATGCCAATTTATTGCCTGGAGACCTCGAGACCTTTCATCCTCTTCATCTTTCCATTCTTTAGGTCAAATCAATTTTCAAGGATTTTGGGAGAGGAGAAAGAGTGATGGGCGAGGAAGGGGAGATTTGGCGAAGAATTTGGGTCACGTTCTGCCTGTAGCTATTGCGCGGCACGGGGGACTCTGGCATTTAAGTGCTGTAATCCTCTCACAGAGAGAGAAATTTGCATCATAGTACTTGGTCTCAAGTGTTCAGGGCACACTCCTGTCATGTGTACGAAAAGATTGTCTTACATAAACAGATATATGCATGGGCCTTGGTAGACATAACTATCGGCTATTCACTTATTGGGTCTTGATGTAATAGACAGTGCCTTGTTATGCCTACCAGAATACCAGGGACGTCACTTCTTCTTATTTTTCTTCCTCCATCTTTTTTATCATTATCATCATCGTCGTCATCATCATCATCATCATCATCATCATCATCATCATCATCATCATCACTCATCATCATCATCATCATCATCATCATCATCATCCTGTCCATTGGATGTTGCACCCTGGATACCTTGCTTGCAAACTCGCTAGTCTTCTGCCGGGTGCTCTGCCTTTGTAATAGTCATAATAATGCGATTTTAATTTTTGTTTTGTTCTTTTCTTCATTGCCGCCTAGATTATCCACTTAGTTCTTGGTGTGTATGGAACTTTTCTAAAATGGTCGTTCTTGTTCCCTGATATCTCTTGACATGTCCAATATAGTTTAGAAACCATTGTTATTTGTCAGATCCCAAGAAAGCTCACTTCCGGGTTAAGCAAAATGTAAATGTAATCAGTCGTGTGATTGCGTCATCAAATCTCGCCTCCGATAGTAAAGAATGTCTCAGCAGATAAAAGCCAGTGTAGCAGACCATTATCAGCCAGTGTTATTTTCCTGACAAAGGAAAAGTAGAAATGGTGGTAATTATTGCCGGAATTGTGGCTTGCGATGCCCAGATGAGCATGCATGTATTATAGATGGGAGCGGTCTGTTGTTGCTTCGTGATGAGGTGGGTGATCAAGTGATTCATTCTTTGTTCTCAGTCCCTTCTATAATGAGGAATTAGCAGTGCAACTCCTCATATGATGAACAAGACACCTGCGTCTCTTGACACTGACTGCTCTGCTAGCATTGCAATGCACCGTGCGCTTAGAGTTGCAATGAGTTTGTGTTGTATACCACGAATAGCTTGCAAGTGCGTACAGTGCAAGTGCGCAACATATGTGCTCTCTGGGATCACTTTCTTCACATGTAAGCAAAAATCTGTACACCCGAATAAATATAGGCCTACATAGATGATTTTCTTTTTTTCTGTCAAGAAGCGAAAAGATCACACTGTACCTGTGTTTGGGTTATGTTGGGGCTTAGACGAATATTCTTGTAGCAGTGATGAAACAGATATTTGTACGTGTTATAGGCTGGAAAGTTTGAATGAAAAGGGGGGGGGGGGNGGGGGGGGAGAAGAACCAGGGGGAACCACAAGGGCTACAACCAAGATTAGATACATAGTGAATCTATACCAGTCGCCAATTACATTATTTATCCTGTACGAGCCGGTGCTTTTCCCATAGAAGACGTGGTGTTCCGCTGAATAGGACGCGCGTGGATATTCCCTGATATTGAATATTGGCATTCGCTGGTCATATCGAGGGTTCTCACAATGGATTACGTTGGGGATGATCGTCTCATGGTCTTGGGCTTCAGCTGGCGTTAGGCGTTAATTTCGATCTCAAAGACTTCAGAATCATCGCAGACTTGACCCAACGCAATATGACTGTATCTGCAGTGGGACAGTGGATAGTTTGAGAGTGGGTGACATAATAGTGTTAATCTGAGCCAGGCCAGGGTGGCCCTACTCGCCGACTGATAGGATCGGATATTGACTCATCCCTGTTTTGAAGAATTTCAGAGAGAATTTCAAGTTTCAAAATCTGCATTCTGCAGTCAGTGTGTGGACGGAAGCGTTCCATACGAAGGACAACAACCGATGAGGATGCTTATTAATGAACACCCTCCTCGCCGCCCCCCNCCCCTCCCCCTTCCCTCCCTCCATCCCCTCTTATGTATGCAGTTGATCGCAGTGAGGGGGTTGCTTGCGCTGATAACTGAAAAAGCTCGCAGATCTTGACAAACACTTCAGAAATAATTCATGTTTATCAGCGTCATCAGAAGTATAAAGATCGATTTTCATGTCCACGAAGTCATGATTTAAGGTGCGGCACATATAAAAATAGTTGATGTGTAAGAGGGATAGGGTGGGAGAGGGGTAACAAGAGAGATTGGAGTGTTTGTCGTTGGACATCTATTCTGTAGATACAAAAACATTAATTTATTTTGAAAAGGAAGTTTAAACAAAAAATAAAGGACAATTACGTTTCGTAAGTGTTCTGCAAAAGCCGTGGTCTTGCATTCCTTCTTGACCACTTCCATGCGGATCTGCCTCAGTGATGAATCACATAACATGGGAATGTCCAGTGACAGTCTGAGAACCGCCCGGCGAGTCCGTCCAAGTCACGACTGGTCCCGGAGCTCTCTCGAATAATTTGGTCGTGGTCGTTGGTGACGAATATTGGCAACTAGTAACTACGGATCCATTTCTTCCCTCCTTTTCCTTGGCGGCTTTCTCTGCGTGCTGGCCCCTGATTGGAAGTTCTTTGTGGGATGTCACGGCATGGTTGTAACCCCAATCAGATCGGTCAACATGGTAGGAGCGGAGAAATTACTGGGGGACTTTGAGCAGCATAGATCTTATGCGAGTCTTCAGAGGGAAAGGAGATATAGGGCTTAGGGATGAGCAGAGTTCTGAAGTCTAAAGAAGGAGCAAAGTTTAGAAATAAATTTGGTTTTGTTTTCTGAAAAAAAATTGTAATTTTTGAGCCCCCATGGAGGTGGGTTGGGATGGGGGNGGGGGGGGGGGGGGAGGAAGAAGAAAAGTGAGCGAATGGAAATCAACTCACAGACGAGAGAAGGAGAATTTGAGAATTTTTGATTTGAAGCGAAGACACGTATCGCTTTACGAAATCATATACTCACGAACTGTGGTCACGGAATAAGAGACCGGAGAGATTAGACCAGTAGTCTGGTACTAAGAACTGTTCTGAAGATTCCATTTCTCATAATTTTACATTTCAAATCCCTGTAGTTCGTCCGGACTGTTGGTACTACTGTATTTATCGGTCTCGGCAGCTTGAACCCAAGTCATAAATTTGGTGGAGAATTCTACTCTAGAGCTGGCCGATGTTAGTTAAGTGGATGACAACGATAGTGGCCTACTATTAGTATAGCATTCCATAATCACAAGGGATGTCACTTCTAGAGAATTATCTGAAATCAGAATATGGTGATATCATTCAGAGATTGTTGTTTGACATCAGTCTGAGAAACAGCTTGAACACAGCTATTAAAATCTAGGAGAAAAATATTCTTTTTTATTTCATTCATGTTATTTTCTTGTGTTATAGAGACAATTAGATCTGGTTATATGTATTTACGCCCTTACACGTTATGTTCTTCCTAAGAACTCCTTGTGTGTCACGTATATATTCTCGACTAAATTGTATGCGAAACTGAAGAAAGTTTATGAGTTTTGTAAAAAGCTAATGGCATCCCTGCATCAGTAATTAATATTCTATCTGGGTCAGATTTTGAATCTGGCGTAGCTCTCAGCTGCCTACGTAAACAGCTTCTCCACAACGTTGTTTTTGTTTTTTTTCTTTCTCCCAAGTGCAAAGTGCATTCGTCCTCTATTTACCCCTTCAGCATCATCTCCGTGCTTTTTGTTGTTTTGTTTTTTTTTGGGGGGTCATTCCTCAGAGACAACACCAAGCACTCGGAAAATAAAAAAGAAAAAAAAAATTCTGATCGAAGTTTGCTTACGTTGTTAATCTCTTTGGCTGGTCTTCAGAGAGAACTTTAAACCACGGCCGACGGTTCATACATTCTAATTACCGCCCCTGACTCCAGCGTGCGGAGTCCGCGATCGCGCCCCAACCATTAGTTTGTCCCCTCAAAGTGAGGGGTACGTGTGATTTGTGTCCATGTCTTTTTTTGCGATGACTGCCCCTTTCGAGATGGGGATGAGTTATTGCCCTTGGCCTCCATACTTTACGGGTTGCAGTTATCGTGGTTTGTTACGCGCCTCTCCACAAGTCTTCTTCACTTTCTCTTGAGCCATTCTTTTCTCTTTCTGTCTGTCTCTTACTCTCTCTCTCTGTGTCTCTCTCTCTCTCTCTCTCTGTGTGTGTGTGTGTGTGTATGTGTGTGTGTGTCTGTCTGTCTGTCTCTTTCTCTCTCTCGCTCTCTCTTTCTCTCTCTCCTTTGAGCTGAGACCTGTATGTTTATCATAGTGTCCGAAAAATTTGCCAGGGGTTGCTGCCATCCCTGTGTGAAATGTCAGACGAAGTCTTAAAAGTTTTGCACTTTAGAGGAGTGTAGTCCATGTGTGCATTTCACGTTTTGCGCTTGTTTCTGAGATTTACCTCTCATTCATGGTCAGAAGGCACCTTAAGGGTGTATTGAAGTCATTTGGAAAATTGCTGGTTGTCTTCAGCTATTTGTACTGCTCATCAAACTACGGAGCCTGGTGGTCAGATTAGTGCAGTGTCCCATTTTTGGTATACTGCTCTCCCTTTCTTCTCTTCTTTGCATTAGACTGAAGTCCCAGCAACCGATAAGGTTCATCTTTCAATCAGCCGTCGATCTCTCGTATTAGATCCTGTGATTGTGAAGCTTAAAGTACAGTTTAAATTGGAAAGAGACGTGATCTGGTGACAGAAGGGGTTTTTTTCCCCATTTTTTTTTTTTTTTGTAAAGACTATAAATATGTAAAGTGGGTTTTCCACCTTTAAAAAAAAATCCTGAGGTTTAAGAGGGTGAAGATTTTCAGACGGCACGAATTCTAAATCTTTAAGTACCTTACTTGGTACGGGTGTACGCGAAGGCCAGTGTCATTCGCTTCCAGATGACTGAAGGCTCCTGGTAAAATTGCAAAGCCCCATGGTAAACATCAGTGTTGCGCGTAACGCTTTCTTTGATCTGTCCAATTTTGAAGAGCCTCGGGATTCATGGTGTCTTGGGTTAGAAATGAATTTCGGTGTAGACGAAATGTTTCAGTGAAGAGCTAAATCTGGAGCAGCGTTCCAGGCATGATTTGAAGCTCATGAAAAAAAAAAAAAGTGAAAGTGAAATTGCGCCTTTGTGGATCTGATTGTTCACAGGTTTCGACGAATTGCGAGATTGCCCACTCTGACACTGACGAATTTCAGTTTCTACTGGGGAGGAATTGGCATTGAGTATTTCTGATATTGTGTCGGCAAGCGCTTTCTTTTGAAGTATCGACCAATATAACATACTTCTTGGTAGTTCTTACTAGGCCAATATTTTATTTGTGTTGTTTTTTTCTCCTTTCTTTCCCACCGGTTAAAAAAAAACAACTTTGTTTTCTGAAAAGTGATCTCGAAATGGCTGCTTGTCCTTAATCTCATCCTTCAACTAGACATAAATGGGTGTTAAGACCTCTACTCTCGAAGATCAGGTTCATGTATATCAACGTCATCAGGATTATAAAGATCGATTTTTATATCCACAAAGTCATGATTTAAGGTGCGGCCCAGAGAAATAGTTGATGTGTGCTGAGGAAGGGAGTGGGGGAGGAGTTGGTAGCAAGAGAGTGTATCCCTAGCCTTAGTGGTCAGAAAAAACTTAAACGCTGTATTGAAGTCAGCTGAAGATCGCTTCAGATGTTCTTACTGCCCTTAAGACGTTGCAGTCTGATGATCAGACTAGTGCAATGTCCCGTTTTCGGTATCCCCTCTTCCCTTCTTCTCTTCTTTGTACTAGACTGAAGTTCCCCTTCCTACCCGACTAACACAGACGCGCTTGTTGACAAGTAGTGGTCCACTTTGTTGCCAAAGCCCATTCTTGCTCGGAAAGTGTCGCCGCCTGCGTTTCAGTTGACGAATCGGCCATCGTGGAACTGCGGGGTGCAGATTTGTTATCAGAGTTGGTTCATTTTCGCAGAGTTCTCAGGTTCTAGGATTGTCGTCATAAACTCATACACCAGTGCGTTGCGTTATTTTCAGTAAAGTCTAGTTTTCTGTAACAGAGTTCATATAGGTCACCAAGAGTCCTTAGAAATCAGTATTTTGATGAGGTCCGTTTTTTAGGACTTAAGAGAGTGTTACATGCAAGTCCAAAGAACGTTCGCTGACGATCTATAGGCCTTTCCATCATCGATTAAATCGATTAAAATTAGTAAAGTGCCGTCTACGCTGTGTCATCGTAAACGTGCAGAATGGAGTGGAAANGGGGGGGGGGACCAGCTGCTTGACAAATCCTTAAGGAGATTAAACAAGTTTGTTTTTAAAATTTGTTTCTAACGAATGTAAAGAATAATTCAGGATTGCCGCTCCCAACCTTCTCTTCCCTCCTCCTCTCCTCCTCCCCCCCTCAACCCCAGATGGTTGCCTTGATAACTTATGTTACTTTGTGCAATTTGACGCTTGCACTGGAGTACTGCCTTATCTGGTAACCTTGAGGCCACTCAAAATAGATCTGCGATAAAGTCTGGTCCTTGGGGACTAGAATCATTACTCGCTTAGATGATTTTCGTCATTTTCCTTCCTTTTTTTTTCCAGTTAATTTCAGTGTATTGTCTGATACGAAAATACAGTATAATCCAAACATTTCTCATTTACCTTCTCACCTTCATTATATCATGCATGCATGGATGCACGCACACACGTGCGCACATGCAAGCAAACAAACAAACATACAAGCAAACATGGGCGATCTCTCACAGGACAGAGAGGACGGAAAAATGATAGTTTGAAAAAGAGATATCCTAGGCCTTTTTCCTTTTTTTTTGGTTGGTTGTTATTCACAAGTTCCATTTCAGGTTTTCCAGTTTTTTGTTGGTGTGCGTGCGAATAAGCCGGCCACCCACTTTGTTACCTCATATCCCCGCAGGGCCACTGATGGGCTGTCGAGTAAATGCGAGTAACCGGATACACAGGAATACAGGTTTGATAGGCTTCTCTTTTGTATTCGAATACAACATAATGCCGCAGTCTCTCTTCTCCTTTTTTTAAAAAATTGGTTCACTTAAGTCGTATCCATCTCCCTTTCATATTCTTACAGACTTTGCTATGTGCGAAGTTTGGGGTTCCAATCTTGCCCCCTCCCTCCCCTTCCTCCCCTCAATTGTTTTTAAAATAGATTTATGAATTCCGTACTGATAGTGGACATCGATTACCGTATGACTCCATATGTCGAATACAAAGCATTAGTTTCAAGACTCGAGTACGTTTCTTCCAGCCTGCCCACCCGTTGCCCATCGTTTTGCCAGAGCTTGCCTTAGGCGATCGGCCTCCCATAGCAGGAGCAGGGCAGATGATTGTGCGTGATCAAATCGGTGGGGCGAACGATGGCTGCCACAAACACAGTTGTTTAACGAAGGGGTAAATTGATGTCACGGACACTGCCGCTCAACAAACGGGCAAATGTAATTGAAATTTATAAGGTAATTTACGGTGCACGAGAGATGAGGACAGAGATGCTGCTACTGCTGGTGAGCCCCTTTTCAGTGTTATCTGCAGCCCTAGTGAAAGGGTGTTAGTGAGTTTGGAGAATGGTAGTAGTGAAAATGATTATCTGGAGTGAAAGAAGCTTGAAGGGAAAGGCAGAGAGAGAGAGAGAGAGAGAGAGAGAGAGAGAGAGAGAGAGAGAGAGTGAGAGTGAGAGAGAGAGANGAGAGAGAGAGAGAGAGAGAGAATATAGCTGTTCTGTTGACTGTGACTATACATAATCACACTTTAGAAATGCGTCAGTTACTTTTCTATCAGTCATATATCTCCTTTTCCAGTTTTTGTTTCTGATTGCTAGCAATATTTGGTTCTCGATATGACTCTTATTGCTGACCAAGTCTCCGAAATATCCCCTTCACTCTTTCTCTCGCTCGCTATCTTGCTTGCCCGCATGTAGTGACCATCTCCCAGTATGCTTAATCACATTTGCTAGTTCTTATACACCCCTCCCCCTTAACCCCTTGCCACCTTCCCACTTCTGTGGCTACTCCTTCCACCACTCTGCCAACTATAATCCTTCCCCGCCCCCCACCCCTTTTCTTTTTCATTTTCTCCTCCCATCTGGACTACATGAAACCCTTGTAATCACAAGCCAGCAGACCTGTCCTCCTCTTTCCCCAATTCCCACTCACTTACCCATCTCTCCTTTTCAATAACCTCCTCCAGCCCCACCCTATTAGTCTACCAGCCAAGATCGGTTTATAACAAAAGGACGGCATCACTCTGTTAGAAGCAATCTAACGACGTGAATCGATAGTCTATGGTGTGCTGATTCAGATTTACCCGGATGCCCTTGTCCATTTTAAGTTTCAAGGTCACAGTTCAAGGTCAAAGGTCAAAAGGTCAAAAATNTAACATTCCGATGCCGTCCTTTTGTTTTAGAGACGACTTTTCGGATTTGGCTGGCAGACTATATCAAACCATAATCAACAAAGCCCGTAGCCGGGAGGGACACGGACACAGTTTTACGTCGGATACCACAGGGGAAATACGGCCAAAATGGCACAGTAATTCACAAGTAATTCCCTCTCCTCCCTTCTTTTCCGAAGTTTTTTCCTTGGACTACTATCACCATCGTTTTTATTAGTGATTGAGGGGAATTAGGCCGTACTAGTACAGTCGTGTCACTATAGAGAGAGTCACATTGTGCAACTCCTGAATTACATAGTGATATATTTTGTTGCAACACAATCGTTGCTCGGTATTGAAACACTTCAGGCAGTGACATCTTGCCTCAAGACACTGTTATTGGTTTCACTTCGAGACATCATAATATATAGTAATGCTTTGTCGCAATCCTAAGTTATTGAACATTGCTGACATACAGAGATTGTTCACAGAGCGAAACATCATTGGCAACCTAACGACACATTAACACAGGACAAATAAAAGCTCTTGTTTAGAATTTAAAACCTGTACACATAGACATTTTGCCTCAACTCCGCTATTGATCTGAACTTGGAACGTCCTACAGACGGACATTTTGTCGCAGTATCTTATTTTTCTGAGATTGGAATGCCATGTACATTGATATTTTATAGCAGTAGTGTTTTTGGTGTGAATTTGGTAGGCCATACACACTGACAGTTTGTGGCAACAGCCTTATTGGTCTGAATTTGCGACCTTATACACACTGAAATTTTGTCGCAACACAGTTATTGGTCTAACTTTGGAGCGCATTGCATTTTGGGATTTGGTTGCAAGATACTGGATGGTCTGAAATTGGAGCGCAGCAGGCGTCGTACTTATTGTATGAATTTACATTGTGAAAAGTGAAGTTCTGTTGTTTTGTTGTTTTTTTAAATTTGGAGTGCCATACGTGTCAATATTTCTTGCCCACACCAAACATGGTCTGAGTTCGAGAAACCCAGTACAACCCAATGGCACATGTTTGCAATGTCGCTTTCTGCTATGTTCTAAGGAAATTATGATTACAATAGACTGCTACAGCCATGCCAGACTTGTCACAGTGTTCATGAATGGAGGAGTCGGCAATCAAGTTAATTCCCTTTTGTTGTCAGTCATCGATGTGTTAATTTCCCTCCCCCGCACCACGCCTCTGCTTGGTCCTACCCCTTCTCTCCACACCATGGTAGCCTTCCAGTCCAGCCTATTGTGTCTTTCATAAGCAGCTTGATTTACGCCAGGCGCCCCCAATGTTTTTAGCACAATTACCCAGCCCTGTAATTTGGATAATGCAGTCGTGACAATGGACTGAATTTGCCTGCCGTGGTGTCACTTGATTAACACCCAAACACCCATAAACCCAATGGGCACGGTCCACAGCAAAAGCAGTTATTTCCATTAGACGGTCTCACTATAGCATTGCAACATGTATCAGTGATTAACTCTTAGATACTGAAAACTGAATGGGAAAGGCACACAACAAAACCAGTTAAATCCATGCAGGTGATCTCAGTATGACTTTGCATCATGCATCAGTAATTAACAACTTAGATACCATGAACTTAATGAAAGCGATACACAGCAAAACCGGGTGTTTCCATGTAAGTGATCACAGTATGGCAGTGTGTTATGTATTCATGATTTACACCTAGATGCCGTGAATTAAGTGGGAAAGAATCACAACAAAACCAGATATTGCCATAATAAGTCATCTCAGTATGCCACAGTAACATGTGTGTCCATTTTTAGCACCTAGATATGTAACCTCAATGGGAAAGGTACACAGCAAAACCAGGTATTTCCATGCAAATGATCTCAGTGATCATGGCAGTTCAACTGGTTAACACCTAGATATCGAGAACTCAGTCGGAAAGATCCACAGCAAAACCAGTTATTTCCATGTTGGTGATCTTGATAGGGCGCTGTGCGATGTATCCATGGTTAAAAATCAGATATCATGAACTCAATGGGAAAAATATATATCATAATCAGATATTTCCATACAGTTGACTGTGCACACCAGATGAGATGAAGGCCATGATAAATTTAACTGTAAACGCCAGCCCTGCAAGGAACGACCGTGGATTTATCCAGTTTTGGAGCGAGACTTGTTAACAGTTACCTGCTTGAAGTGCAGCAGTAAAGCCAGTGAGTCAACACTGCTCAATCGACTGTAGTGTAAAAAGGAAAAGAAAAAAAGAAGAAAGGAGGAAAGGGGGGGNGGGGGGGAGAAGAGGTATTCACTTTCACAATGAATGGATCAATGAAAACGCTGTGTTTCAGCTTGACTGAGGCATGCCTGGGTTTTGCAATCAATCAATGAATACATCAGTCAATTAGCGAATCAGTCCATCAATCGGTATCATCTGTGCCATGATCCATGTTGTTGGGCCCGTGAGGAATAACAGAATGAAAGCGAAAAAGAACAGTAATTACGATTAAGAAGATCACTGGTTGATAATCGCATTGAATTTTTCAATACTTGTCTTCTGGTTGTACAGTCTCCATATTCTATTATCGATAGCTTCTTCACTGAAATTATAGCGATGATGATGATGATGATAATGATGATGATGATGATGGTAATGATGATGATGATGACAGTGACATTTTGTCTCAGTACATTGTTATTGGTTTCAGTTCGAGACATCACACATTGTGACGCAAACTTGAACTACATTTCATTTTGTATTTAACCTGATGAAGAATCACTTTTTTAATTAGAAAATTCGTAATTATTTTATACCAAAATTTTAGTGTGTTCCAAATGATGATGATAAGGACGATGATTCTTTGTTTGGTGGCGTTTACTCTGCACTCATTTAGTTGTGTCATTTGTACTGATAGAAGCTTCTGCTGAAACACTTAATACGTTTTGAGCATTCTTCTTTGCTATACTAATTTTTTTTTTATTGAAAGTGTACCGGGTTAAATAACTATTTTAATCTTTCTTTTTTTGCTGCTGATGATGGTGATGATGATGATGATGATGATAATGATGATGATGATGATGGCAGTGCCAAAATGATCAGGGCAGAATAATTTTTGCCAAGTAAGACGCGGAAAGTGCAGATTTCAAGCGATTAAACTGAACAAGAGTCGTGGGTTGTAGAGAGATATAAGGTCTCAATCAATCAAACTGAAAGGGAACCAAACTATAACCATTGTAATCTTCCAAACAGTGATTAAATTGCTTCAGCGCCAGACAAGCAGAACATTATTCAGATGGGGTTTTGTGTTGCGCAACATCGATTGGTCTGGACAGAGGAAACAAGACAATGAAAACGATGGCAGTAAAAAACAAAAAGATAGATGTTGCCGTTCATCGATGTAGTCTAGCTTGGAAAATGTCACTTGCGTGCTGGTTCATGACTTGCGAGACGTACACACGCGCCCAAATTGTCGGTGTGTTATCTGGGTGGCCCCAGGGGGTGATGTGTGGTAAAGCGCAGCCCAGTGTTTCTGAAACTGGGAACTGGAGACTCCCATGAGAGTAGCACAATCGGTTTTGGATGGGTGCATGGGAGGGAGGGTGGGTTTGTGGTTGGGGGAAGGGGGAGGATGTGAAGACTGTAAGTTATCAGCTGCTGGCTGATTTGAAGCCATATGGTTTTGTCCAGACGTTACCGATTCGCGGGTCAGACAATACAGGCTGAATCATCAGATGGCAGAGCACCGGCTGGCCTATAGGACAATACCCGTCTGGATTACATATCAGACAATACTGCCTGGCATATTGGACAATAATAGCTGGCATTTCAGACAGTACTGTCTGGCAGCGCACACAGTTCCAGCTTGCAGACTAGGCATTAGAGGTTTGGTGACCAGAGCCAGCTCCAGGTCTGCCAACAGCACCGGCTGATCAGAAATACAGTTTTGGAGATGTGACAGTAGCAGCTTGCAGAGACAAGGCAGTACTGACTCTCAGAGCACACGGTTCTAGTTCGGAAGTCAGCAAGACTAGCTTGCAGATCAGACAGTACCGGCTCACAGATCAAAGAATACCGGCTCACAGATCAGACAATACCGGCTCACAGATCAGACAATACCGGCTCACAGATCAGACAATACCGGCTCACAGATCAGACAATACCGGCTCGCAGTAGTTGCAGATCAGACAATACCGGCTCACAGATCAGACAATACCGGCTCGCAGTAGTCGCAGATCAGACAATACCGGCTTGCAGACTAGACAATACCGGCTCACAGATCAGACAATACCGGCTCGCAGTAGTCGCAGATCAGACAATACCGGCTCGCAGATAGACAATACCGCCTGGCAGAGCAGACAACACCGCCTCGCGGATCCGACAATACCGGCTTGCGGATTAGGCAGTAGTGAATAAAGGATCAGAAANAAGTCAGCAAGACTAGCTTGCCGATCAGACAATACCGGCTCACAGATCAGACAATACCGGCTCACAGATCAGACAATACCGGCTCACAGATCAAACAATACCGGCTCGCAGTAGTTGCAGATCAGACAATACCGACTCACAGATCAGACAATACCGGCTCGCAGTAGTCGCAGATCAGACAATACCGGCTTGCAGACTAGACAATACCGGCTCACAGATCAGACAATACCGGCTCGCAGTAGTCGCAGATCAGACAATACCGGCTCGCAGATAGACAATACCGCCTGGCAGAGCAGACAACACCGCCTCGCGGATCCGACAATACCGGCTTGCGGATTAGGCAGTAGTGAATAAAGGATCAGAAAATACCGGCGGGAGATCAGACAGTAACAACGCGCAGACCAAAAGCACGGTCTCGCAGTTGCGACAGTAGCAGCTTGTAGATAAGGCAGAACATGCCCGCAGATCAGACAACACTGCCTGGGAGACCAACCGTACACACTCGCAGAATAGAATGATTATGGCGTGCCGTCTGGCAGATAAGGCAGTGCTGGTACTCCAACCAGACGATGTTGGAACTAAGAGAATGATTATTTTGGAATTGCGCCTTAAAGAGTCGGCATTACCAACAGCAGTGAGCGAACGTTGACAACGACGACGACGACGACAACAACAACAACCAAAACAACAACAACAACAACAACAACAAATAACAATAACGATAATGGATTGTCATCGTTATGTTGTATGCATGTAAGTTTAAGAAAGCATTTTACTGCTTTGGCAGTCTTAATCATTTTTGGGGCGGTGAGGAAGGAAGAGAAAAGGGATTTGATTTGACTCAAGCCCGAGGCACGTAATAACAATTATATCTTTGGGAAGGGATTGACGGTAATAACAGCAATTTTAGAAGCCCAGCACGTGCGAAAAGGAAAAAAAAAATAGGGGGTGGAGAAATCGTGCTGTAAATAAGTTGAAATGGAAGTTGACGAAAAGCACTCCTAAAGTTTGCGAACCGTTGATCTTGAGGATGGAGGGGAATTCCAGTAAAATCAATTGTACCATCATGATAATGACGGCTTGTCTTATCTTAGTGCACCGGCGCATTTATAGCCTGTGGGTGAAATCTTAGTCTGGCCAAATGGTCTCATGACAATAAAGATTTTGCAGGAAATTTCTTGGTATGGTCCATTATTGTCAGTGTTTTTGCGGGCGTTCTGAACGTTTGAGACTGCTAAGGGAAACAACAACAACAACAACAACAACAACAACAACAACAACAACAACAGCAGCAGCAGCAACAACCAACAAGCTGTTTTGACGGTCGCGTTTTTTCTGTTGGTTGCAAAATGTCCGGTGTGTTATCTCTGCTTAGCTCAAGAATATGCCCTTATTTGAGAGAAACGCTTGGTTTCATACTTGGATATGGCTATGTTCGGGATGTCGTCCATATATTTTTGTAATAGCTTTTTACCAGTGTATGCACTGAAATGAACTGGTGTAAGCAAATCTGGCATGCCTGTATTAAAAGTCTGTGATATATACTGCAACTGTTCAGATGATGATGCAGCAATACTGCCAGAATGGAGAGAAGGACAGAAGGGGCTTTGAAGACCTGTGGCCGTATGCCGTAAATTAACGTATTGCGTTAACCACGGTAAACACTACTAATGTTTTGGGAGTTCCCGTGGTTACCGCATTGCGTTACCTAACGTATGGATTATGCATACGGCCACTGAAAATTGTCCCGGGGGGAGGCGGGGGATGGGGCAACAGCCTCAGTGGTCGAGCATGCAGTGTTGGGGCAACTCGATGTTGCCGTAGTGAGTGTTTGTCAGTGTTTTTAGCAGAGAAAATGGGATAGGTAAGGGATTAAGTCACGGCGAAATTGAGCAAAGTGGTAGCTTGAAAGCGTTATTACAGTATAAGATACTTAATTTCTTGATTCACTGAGACATTCCATCGGAGAAGCTGAACTGTTCGTTAACACTGCTTCCGCAAGGAAAATAACTTCCTGAGTATATCAAACTTATATTTCAAGCGAAAACTATTAACTTTATGCAGTCATTCTAAAGAAAAGGCGAAAGATGTCTCTACTGAAGCAGCACTAGATCTACATCTTTGGCGTTGACATACATTTCTAACACAGTATAGTACGAGGTTCTTAGTCAGCATTTTCATTTATCATCACTGGGATAGGGAAGAGATGCGCGGGCCTACTGATACTGAACGACGCTAGAAGAAACAAAAGTATAAAAATGTGGAACTAGTAGAGACTAGATCAAACAGGGTTAACATTTGCCCAGCTTAAGAATGTAAAGTTCAAACGTCTGGCCTGTGGAATTGTTCCGATTGTCACTGGGCGGTAGATGGTCTCCGTGGGACATCAAGAGTCAACCAGCACGAGCCAGGGGAGTCACGGAAAGTGGCAAACACGTAATGTAAAAGAGACGTTTGTGTGAGTAGCAAGACTATAGTGTGTGTCTAGCTCGCTGGCAGAGTATTCTTACGAGGGTGGATTCAAAAGCCATTTGGCCTTACCATGAAAAAATGGAGATGGATGTTTAAAACTTTACATACTATTTATTTCGTCTCTGTGTAGTCATCTCTTGCAGATGTGCATTTCTCCCATAACTGCTTGATCTACAAAAGTTCTTGAGAATAGAACATCTTGTTTTGGTGTCCAGCAACATCATTGATCTTGCAGTGACATCATCATCATTATAAAAAAAATGAGCCACGAGATCTGAAGTTATCCTCGTATAGTTTGATTGGAGTTATGTTACTTCCATCACCCCAGATTTGAGTGCGGACCGAGTCAGTGGAGGTGATATTTTTATCCATCCATCCATCCATCCATCCATCCATCCATCCATCCATCCATCCATCCATGTGTCACGCATATTGAAAGGAAGCAAAAAATGCTTCTCGCATTCTTTGCAGACAGCCATATCCCCTTAATTCTCATAACTATTGTATGCTCCCGTCTCCATGTTCCTGTCATTCTCACTAACTGTTTACACAGTAGCTAAGCCAGCATGAAGTGCGCATCCCTTATCTTCATACCTGACCTCTGTGTTCGATCCCAGGCAACATGTGCCTCTCGTAAAGATCAACCCAGGCATGTGTATTTTGTCCTCTTATCTGTTTATATCAGATTAATCGCGGCAGGTGGCAGCCTTTATGTTGCAAAAGACTTGTTTTCATCCTTATTTCCCTGTGCTTTTATGTCCGTTCTTGGGCTTTGAGCTGAATTCTTTCATTCTCGGGTTTTGAGCTGAACGCTTTCATTCTCGGGCTTTGAACTGAACGCTTTCATTCTCGGGCTTTGAACTGAACGCTGTCATTCTCGGGTTTTGAACTGAACGCTTTCATTCTCGTGCTTTGAACTGAACGATTTTATTCTCGGGCTTTGAACTGAACGATTTTATTCTCGGGCTTTGAACTGGTCGCTTTCATTCTCGGGCTTTGAACTGAACGCTTTCATTCTCGGGTTTTGAGCTGAACGCTTTCATTTTCGGGCTTTCAACTGAACGCCTGCTTTCTCGGCCTTTGAACCGAACGCTCTCATTTTCGGCACTTGAACGCTCTCATTCTCGGTCTTTGAATTGAATGCTCTCATTCTTGACACTTTTACTGAACGCTTTCATTCTCGGGCTTTGAACGCTCAAATCTTTTTGGGGTTGGAGTAAAGATGTACATAGCATAGCTTCACTTCAGGAGTAAAGGGTAGAGAGAACTGGTTAACCGGTGACGTATTGCGTATCCTTGCCCACTTTACCTTTTTTTTTCCCCTTCCTTTTACTCCAGTTTCTGTCATTCCTCTGTCAGTGTCTTATTAAATTATTGTCTACTCAGCAAACATGTGAATATTGAGAGCATGTGTTGTAGATAACTAGGAGGACTAAAATATCCCTGAGTCGCTTGAAATAACCTGGAAATGGATTTTGATTGCAAATACATTTACATGCACAAGTGAGGATAACTTGGATGGAACTATAGTCTTACGTACGCAGCCTTTTTCTTCTTTCTTTTTTGTTTGTTCTTTGTTCATCCACCTTCACTTCAGTCAGACACATCTGACTTTCTTCTGTTTCTCCTGTCGCTTTTTTTCCATCCTTTCGTCTGTCATTTTTTTTTTGTTATTTCACCGCCCACACTGTCCTTTACTTTTTCAATTTCTGTTTTTTTTTCAACCCTTCTCTCTCTCTCTCTCTCCCCCTCCCCCTCCCCTTTTCACATTGTCACTTCTCTTCTTCTCCCCATCACGAAGTCCTTGATTTCTTTTTAGTCCAGCTCACTCTCATTCTTCCGGTTTCTTTCTGTTTGTCTTTCCCCTTATCCTTCTTTTTTCGACCTTCTTTATCTCTCTCCTGTCCCATCTCTCCAGTTCCTTGCAAGTTTTATTGCCTGAACGTCATCAAGGACAGTGTCGACAAATTTTTATCCTTCTTACTGTCTCCTCTGTCCTTCTGTTTCTCCCTATCTTCCTAACCGATCCTCGTACCTCCCCCTTTCTTTTTCTCTTTTCCCTGTGATCTATCTCTTCGTTTGCATGTATGGTTCATTATCTGAACATCTATAGGACTATATCGTTTGTTTACCTAAATTACCACCCTCGTTCTCTTTTTTCTTGTCTGTCTTCTTCTTCTTCTTTCTCTCTCTCTCTCTCTCTCTCTCTCTCTCTCTCTCTCTCTCTCTCTCTTTGTGTGTGTGTCAATCCCACCGTCACTCTCCTTCTTCCCGCTCTCTCTACACTATGATCTATCTCTCCAGTTGCATGCATGGTTCATTATCTGAACATCTATAGGAGTATATCGTTTGTTCACCACATTCGTTCTCTCTTCTCTTCTCTGTCCTTTTGTTTCCCCCCCCCCCNCCTCTCTCTCTCTCTGTCAGTTCCACCCTCACTCTCCTTCTTCCCTCTTTCTCTGTACACTATGATCTATCTCTCCGGTTGCATGCCAGTGTGATTGTCTAAACACCCTGTGTCGTGTCTGTTCCTATTTTGAAGCGCCGTGCCAGCGAAGACCTGAGCCATTCATTACATCTGTGTGGGAACTTTGCCAGAGTTTGGCTGTTGAGGGATAGTGCGGGTCCATACACAACAGAGCTGACATGTACTCATTATCGTAATAGAGATGGTGGAATCCACAGAATGACTGGTGGATGGAAGGATGGATGAATTGATGGATGGATGGATTGATGGATGGATGAACAGGCTAGTGGCTAGCTAGTCAGCTGGCTACTTGACTGGATAAATGGCTGGGTGGATGGATGGATGGATGGATGGATGGATGGATGGATGGATAGATAGGTGTATAGATGGATTGATATATTACAAGGTCAGAAAAGAAACAGGAGAGAAAGAGAGAGAGAGAGAGAGAGAGAGAGAGAGAGAGAGAGAGAGAGAGAGAGAGAGCACGCGAGCAAAAAATATTGGCCTTGGCCTTGGGGTACCAGATGTGCTAACAAGCCGCATCATCCCTGCACTCACGCTCTTTCTCACCGTGTCCGCCCCCACACACTTGACGAATCCTGTATTCATCTAACTATCAAAATATTGCAACGCCCGTGGAGCGCAGTGGTGTTCAGACTTTCTCGACGAAGTATGCTGCATCTTCTAGTGGCTATAGTGTTCCTGTCTCTTCCCTTGAAAATCTCAGCGATCGTTGTTTCCATTTGTAACCTCAATTTGTATATGAGATTATGAATGAATCATTGAACTGTAACTGTAATAATTCTGTTACCACCATCTTAGTTGGTGTCTGGCCGTTCCCTTCCCACGGCTTCTACCCAACTAGAGAAAAATTCTATTAGAATTGGCGATTAATATTTTGACATCATCCGATCAAAAGTAAGCGCGAAATCTTTTGGGCAGCACCTGTCATTTCGTCATCCAGTGTCATTTTGTCCACGTTCTCCGCCGTCCTTCACAGCAACATCAGATAAGACAACGACGACGACAGCAAAGCAGCAGCAGCAGCAGCAGCAGCAGCAGCAGCAACAACCACAACCACAACAACAACAACAACAACAACAACAACAACGACGACGACGACATCAGCAGCAGCTACCGCACCAACAGCAGCATTACCATCACCAGTAACAACAGCAGCATCAACAACAACAACAGTCACTGTCTCTGTCTGAAATTTCAATTACTAATAGCGATCCAGACTTCCAAGTGGTTATCCGAAATCCATTCCGACCGCCAATTTCTGTAGAGGAATTTGGTAAGCGGAAGCTGTAGACACGGTTAAAGATGAGTACCGCACGGCCAAGTGGTTGCTGTCTTAGCCTCCCGTTTTACACACTTAACAAGGACATAACAGGCACAGCGACATGGTAATGACTGGCGTCCTCAGCCTCCTGCAACAGCAATCATCCTAGTAATTGTCTACCATAAAGAGCCGTGTTCAGCCAGCTACTGACTTAATAGCTTTTGCTCTGGAGACGGGAAGGAGGACGGGATCGAATACGTTTTACAGAGGAACCTGTTTAATCCTGTCGGCGGAAGTCCCGATTGGGAAGGATACTGTTTAGGGATGCGATTTGTTCGAGACTTTTAAGCACATTTTCAAGTCTATTTCCATGCCATATTTTGGGGAAAACTTTTTCTTAGTATGAAGGCGGTGCTAGGTTTAGAAGGATGTAATAAAAAACCAGATATTTCGCTTCAGTGACTATAATATGAATACTCATCCCCCC
>JAWQUT010000188.1:229612-246287 GCA_033807755.1 Ellobium chinense
GTTTCACAGGGTCAGGAAAATCATATACCATGATGGGCTCAGCAGAACAGAAAGGGATCATTCCACGGTTGTGTGACTCATTGTTTGAGATGATTGCGAAGGTGACGGCTCCAAGCCTTTCCTGCAAGGTGGAAGTGTCTTACATGGAGATCTACAATGAGAAGGTTCATGACCTCCTTGACCCCAAAGGGTGAGTGTTTACAGGATCCAGAAGGGAGGATATCTAGGTCACTTGAAGAGTGTATCTTCAAAGTCCTAGACTGTTTGCCTATCTCATTTGAGAGAGTTTTTGAGGAAAGGGACAAAAACTGTGTTAGACAACACAAGAAAATAATTTGAATTTCAAGCTTTGGTGCTGTGTTTTAACGGAACACTTTGTGACTTACATGGTCTGTGTCATTTGATGAATATATTGGGTTGTAGCAAGCACAAATGTAGCCCAATGTGTAAACTGCCTATCTCTGAGACAGGCAATATGCCTATGACCGTGATGTTAAGTAGGGCTCTGGCAGGTTAGAGCTTCATGATGGAGTTGCTTGCAGAGTTGGAAAAGCATACTTGACCCCCAGCTGGTACAACCAGATTTTGGAAAGAAATTTAAGAAGTCCCAGATTCTACAAGTTCAAAACCAAGACCTCAACATCTAGTTTCATTTTCCAGTTTGTCACTTTAGCATGATAGCATGCTAGTAACAGTAGAAAAATAGTTGAACCTGCTTCTCTCCCCTCGCCCATTTATTGTGGGGTATCATTTGAAGTAATCTGAAGCTTTAGACCATGTAAAAGGTGGACAAGAAAATACACTCTCTAATATTGGTACAGAAGGATGATTGGTGAATTTGTCTGTTTGGCCTTTTTTTTTTGTTTCCAAAAGTCCGAATGTGCTCATGTATTGAAAGGAGTGTTATCCAGAAGCATGTAGGACCATCCAAAATAAAGAAGAGAGGCAAGGCAAGGTTTTAGGTTTTATTTCACCCGGCTGAAATTTGTTTTAATCCCTGCTAATGAAATTCAAGAAATATAGCTTGAAATGTTTTAGTAGTAATAGATTATGCACATCACATAGTGAGGAAAGTTCTGAACTAAGGGAAGCAAGCCAGATAATATTTTCATTCACCTTGAGTTCTGGCACTTAGACCTTGTAGGTCTTGGACACCTATTGTTTTTTCTTCTTTTGACCCTATTAACATTTTGTGTTATTCTGCTTATACCACTGTGATTTGGGGAATTTCTTCCATGGAGGTTAAAATACTTCTTTTGCCCGATCTTTTAATGGGAAGAAAAAGGGGGGTCAACGCCCAAAATTTTTCACAAATGTCTTTCGAAAAAGGTCACCTCGATTTCTGATTTGGTCCCCAATTTTTCATTTGGCTGGTTTTGACCGCGTGCGAATACATGGGTATACACATTTTATTTTTTTTATCTAGAAGACTCAAATTGTACCTAAAACTTTAAAATGGGATGCTTTATTTGGATCACAGGTCATTTTACACATTTCTACCCTCTGACACTGGCTGGGAGAGTCCCAAAAAAGTGGGATTTTATATATTAGCGGATTAATTGGGTTGTACACAATGAGTGATCTGCCCCTCTATCAGGTATCACAAACCTGTACTCTTTACTACCACCTTTAATAGTGTATACATGACATAGAGTCTACACTTAAGCTTGAGAGATTTTTTTTTGTATTTTTATATGATCTTCAAATTTTGTAATAGTTAATAAAGAGATATTTTATATGTTTGTTTACGTTTATTTGTGTTTTCATCAAGAGATCAGAGTATTAGATTTTCAAGAGAGGTCTAATTTTAATGAATAAATTATCTTTTGGTGTCTGATACATGAGTTTCAAATTCCTCTTTATCCAGGGAAATTATTTGTGGCTTGTTTGAAAATCTCTGAAAAGTGCAGCAGCTCTAGGGGACAATAAATGTCACCAAGTAACCAGCTTAGCAACTAGACTGCCTGTTGTCCATTAGCAATTACTGAATTATTGCCCTTTTTTTTACAACCGCCTGCAAGTCTTTGACACCTATTGTTTTTTTCTTCTATTGGCCCGATTAACATTTTGTGTTATTCTATGTATACCACTGTGATTTGGGGAAATTTCTTCCATGGAGGTTAAAGTACATAGGCCTACACACTTTGTTTTTTGTATCTAGAAGGCTCAAATTTTACCTGAAACTTTAAAATTGTATGCTTTGTTTAGAGCTCAGGTCATTTTACACATTTCTACACCCTGACCCTGGCTGGCAGGGCCCCAAACAAGGGGGATTTTACATGTTAGCGGATTAATTGGGTTGTGCACAATGAGTGATTTGCCCCTTTAATAGGTGTCACAAACCTGCAGGTCTTTGGCACCTGTTGTTTCTTCTTGAGGCCCTGTAAACAAAATTATTTTATAAAGTCTTCAGTGATTCCAGAGTTTCTTGTCCAAATGAGGTTAAAGAAATGCACCAATTTTTTCACAAATTCCTTTCAAGGGTAGACATCTCTCTTTCTGATTTGGTCCTCAGTTTTCATTAGGCTGGTTTTGACTGCATGCCAATATATACATCTAATTGTCTTTATGTTTACAGGGCTCAGATTGTACTTTTAAATTGAATGCCTTATCTAGACTGGTCTTTTTACATATTTATACACCCTGACAGTGACTGGCAAGCTCCAAAGGAAAAGGGGGAATATCAGCAGATTAATGATGAAGGAGGCATTAAGAATGAGTTTCATCATGGATTCTGTTTCTGTCCTTGCTCACATGACTTTCAGTGGTAGGATTGTATATGTATAAGATCAGGGCTCATGACATGCCATTATTATAACAACATGAAATATTTTTTTTTTTTTTGTCTCCAGGTCCAAGCAAAATTTGAAAGTCAGAGAGCATAATATACTGGGGCCATACGTAGATGGACTTTCAATGTGTGTAGTATCATCATTTGAAGTAAGTCAGACTCTTCTATTTTCTCTGTCAATCTTTCTTTCATTCTGTGTACTTTCTTTGCTTCTCTCGATATTTCTGAAGTTTCCTCTTTCCATTTCACTGGCTTTGAATCTAAAAATACAAGAATGCAAAGCAACACAGTTTCTGATCTGCCAACCATTCCTGATTTTTAAGGGACCCTCGGGACTGTCTGCTATAAACCTCTAGGATAAAACTGGGATGCCATAAAAAGGAAGTGAAGGACATGGGAAATCAAGTAGAAATTAGTTGTTTTTTTTTGAAGATACAGCTGTATTGACAAAAACAGCTGTAAGGAACAAAAACTTGCCAGAACGTGAAGATTTAGTCCCAAGTTTGTGCTTAGATTTGCAGGAGCCAAATTGTAAAAGCCTCTTTGAGCCATTTTATAAAAGTTGCCCTCAAACCACAGGAACATTCCAAAATGGCCAGTACAAGTTTGCAGCTATGGTGCCACCACTGTGCTCAAATTATATTCTGTTTACAATGGGGTTCCTTCATTCAGACTTTTCAAAATTTTAAAGGAGGTGAAAAGGGATTGAAAACTTGGCCTTTCTTAATAGATTACAGACCCGCACAAATGAAATCTGCTAATGCCAATGGGAAGCACTGCCTGCAACAGTCATTTTTTTTACAAATTCAGGACTGAATTTGACCATTTTCATGGTGTAGTTTCATGCTGTACAATTATTTCTTCACAACCCCTCCAAATGATTGCTGTTAATATTGATTTTAATTGTCCATTTGTTTTTTTTTTTTCGTTAACCATTTAGACTCCTGCAGCCTTTATAAACATCATGTTCGGGAGAATCTTTTGATCTCTCGCAGATACACTTTTTATTTTTTAAAGATTTGGTATTAATACATATTTGTCAGGTTCTTATGATCATGCTAACTTGCAGGACACTTGAACAAAAATCTGAGGGAAAGATATTCATCTCATACATTTTTGTCCATTTCGCCATCTCATAGATGCCAGATGATGCAAAATTTGACCTCATATAGTTGTTGCACATTTTTTGCTGTGAGGTGTGTGTTCCTTGTTACAGTAGTTAAGTAATTGGCAGGTCCGTGACATGAATAACTAGACGGAATAAGAATCAAGGTGTGGCTAGGCAGCTGTCATTCTCTGTGGATTTTTAGTTTCACATTGCATTGCCAATCACCTTATTGAACACTTGTCACAGAGGAGGGCACTGAGGACATAATTTTTGATTTCTTGTCATATAGTTTGCTTACCATAATACTTGTTGTCATAACTCATAACCTGTCTGGCAAAGTTCTATTGCATTCCATGATAAGTGTTTGCTTTGGTCTTTGCTTTTCCTTTGAGAACTGATTTGAATATACTTAATATATGATATTTAATAACACAGTTTAATGCATGCACACTTAAAAGTCTCTACTATTGCGTGCATAAATTTTCATACATCATATTACATGCAGATCAGATGACAACCTTTACAAAAATGTCTTGAAGTGCATTTGCTGGCTGTGTGGTGGAGAGGGTGGGTCAACAGTGGGTTTGAGTAGGGTAGAAAAAAATTGGAAAATGAGGCGGTTCCCACCCAGGTTCTGACACCCATAGTATAAGATTTATATAAAGAAGGTTGGTTTTTTTTTATGAATGGTGGTTCATTGTTTGATTATGTAATTTGTGGGCTGTTGATCCCACTTTCAATGTCCATCTTATGAATAAAAATATTCAAAGTAATACATGAAAAAATATGTATTATAGAAAGAGTGGAAGTGGAAAGGGCAGAGAGGTTTATATTGTAGGAATTCATCTCAAAAACAAGATACATACTTCTTTGAAATTGTCTGGTCGTGTGTCCCATACTTTCTATACAACAGACATGCTATTTTTCAAGAATTCTATGAAGTCAGAAAATGTTGTCATTTGGTTTGAGAAAGCTACCTGACATAGTCCAAGAAATTTCCTTCCCTCCCCCTGGTCATAAACACTTGCCTTGGATCATCACTTTGTTAATTATTACATATTTTGGACCCATTCAAGTTATTGTCTGAAAATATAAATCATTTTTACTGAAAGGGGTGTGTTTCAGTTAAATCTTGACATCAGATGGAAACCACAGAAGGTTCAGAGAATTTCATGAAAAATGAGTAGCATCCCTGATACAAGCTTTACTAAACTTTAACACCTTGTTAACCTAAATATGTGGACTAGGGTCTTACTGATTTGAACACATAAAACTGTACAGTCAACAAGACACATTGTGAAATACATTGTTAGCTAGTTTCATTCCTTTCTTTTGCCTTTAGGTCACTGTTGCAATTACATTTATATTCCCCCCTTCTTTTTTTTTTTTTGGTCACTGTACAGCCAACTCAGTTTAATTTCAGGTGGGTAAGAGCAACCAAAAATTCACAGTCAAGAGGAACTGTGGTAGTCCTGTTACTTGTTAAAAAGAAAATACATGGATATCTAATCTGCCTCCCCTTTCCTCTAACCCTTGTTATTGAGCATCATCTGTTGTAGAGACCTTTGATTCCAGTATATAGCAAGGCTGAGGTTTTTCCCTTTGCTCTGAGAAATGCTGTGAAAAAAAGNATTTCAGCTCCGTGAGAGCAACAAAAATGCCGCAGTCAAGAGGAACTGTGGTAGTCCTGTTACTTGTTAAAAACAAAATACATGAATATCTAATCTGCCTCGCCTTTCCTTTAACCCTAGTTATTGAGCATCATCTGTTGTAGAGACCTTTGATTCCAGTATATAGCAAGGCTGAGGTTTTTCCCTTTGCTCTGAGAAATGCTGTGAAAAAAAGGAAGCTGAGATTATGTGCTTTGCAGAATAGAGGGTTTCATTATAATTCCGTCTCACGATATTACCCTAAATTGTGATTTCATAATTTGACTTCCATGATGATTTCACCATTTTAACTTGAATGCTGATTTCACCATTTTAACTTGAATGATGATTTCATATTTTCAACTTGAATGGTGATTTCATATTTTAACTTGAATGGTGATTTCACCAGTTTAACTTGAATGATGATTTCATATTTTAAATTGAATGTAAATGTGCTCTGTTGTAGGATATTGATAACCTGATGAGTGAGGGGAACAAGTCGAGAACTGTGGCTGCCACTAACATGAACAGTGAAAGTTCAAGGTCCCACGCCGTATTTAACATTGTTCTGACTCAGACCTTGACTGACCAGGCCTCAGGGGTAAGTCTTTTGTCCATGTTGGTTCTTTCATAGCTACTGCCCTATGCCTTTCTTCGTTTCTTCACGTTTCTTTTCTTCCTTTTTTATTTCGTTTTTCTTATCTTCTCATTTATCTTCAGCCTCCTCGTCCTTCATAACTAGCTTGTATCTTCTCTTTTCCTCCCCCCCCCCTTTCGCACCGTCTATCTTTGTGCCTCCCCCTCTTCTTCCTATCCCTCCTCGTCTCCATTCTCCTTGTCTGGACCCCAGTCATCCTTCCTCTACTAATTCCATTCACAGAGAAATAAACAATTGCGAACAAAAACAATCCAAACCCAGGACCAGACTGATAATCCTCTGAGGACATTTTGTCATAATATTTTGACATCAGGCATTTTGGAGCGTGACATTTGATCTCGAAATTGTTTCGCAAAATGTGACCCATTCCACCATTTATATTGTTTTCAGCAAAAATGAATTTCACTCTTTCCTAATTAAGTTGAAATTAAAATCTAGAAAAAAGATTAATGCCATGGAACTATCTTAGAAAGGATTAGTATGTCCATTTAATGAAATCATTTAAAACAGCGCTAGATGATATGAGTACACTTTTGAGGCCCTTTCCTAAAAACAACGTCCAATAAAAGTGGTCAAAATTAGGAAAGAAGGAAGAGCATGAAACGAAAGAAAACCAAGCTACACAGGATTCTGAAAGTGATATTAGAGGTTATATTAACATTTGCTACCCCCCATGGACACGAATTGCGTTTCCGAGCAGCATTCCTTCACGCTTTGGGTCTCAGAGCGTGAAGTAGAGGCCATTGTTTTTCCGTACCATTGTTTTTCTTCCTTCTGATTATCGCTGGGTGTTCAAACCCTGCAGAGTTCAGAATAGCTAGGGAGGATGAGAGGCACTGGGATAATGGGGCCGTGTCAAGGAATGAGGAGATAAGGCCAAGCCTTGTATGAGTCCGCAATGTTTTTTTCTATGTTCTTTGTTTACTTAAAGGCTAACGCGCATAGTGAAGTTTTCTAACCATTGTCTTGTCTCTTAATGACGTCACAGCACAACTCAGAACCAGCCTCATGTTAGTAATAACAGAGTCTGTTAGCTTTGAGGTTTTGATCTGAGATTACGAAAGCGTTACTTTGATCGCATAAAATAGCTGTCTCGCTAGGCCTGTCTTCGCCTTCGAGCCTCTTCTTTAGAAAATTAATTAGTTTTTAAGCTCGGGATAATGGATGAGATTCGATATTGAGACACTGTACCCGGGGACCTCAGCATAAATGGCGCCCATGTTGACAGATAAAATTGGATCTAATCAATGTCACTAAGCCAGCCTGCCAGTAGTCATGTCGAAGACTACTGTAGGTTGGGACTTTATCAAAATCTGCGCGAAACTTTTAGGCATTGTTAACAGCACTGCGCAATTTGATTTTAACCTCTCTCTCTCTCTTTCTCTCTCCCTCTTTCTCTTTCTCTCTCTCTTTCTCTCTCTCTCTCTCTCTCTCTCTCTGTGTGTGTGTGTGTGTGTGTGTGTGTGTGGAGGAGGGAGGTTGGAGGGTGGGGAGAAGGGGAGGAAAGGTGGCGGAAAGATCGTCAGGTCTCGAGAAACGATGCCACTTTGAAAATAGTATCAAACATTAAATATGAGGAAACAGCGTGAACAATGCGCCTGAATCCTCAGGTTATATGGTGCCAGCGATGCAAGGCTCTCATCTTTGAAGGTATAGTCACTGAGGGTGTAAACGTTGTACCATGGTGTGTGATTTAAAAGGATGTAGAGCACATACTGTTTGTTCATTCCATATAGCCTTCTGGTTCTCAGATTGTGAAAACTAGACCACATTATGCTTGATCAGTGCCGACAAAACATTTAATTTGGGTATTCTTCAGGTTATCTCCCTGTCGCTTTAGACTTCATTTTTATTTCCGGTTAACTTGTGTCCTAAAAAGATAAAGTCGTTGGCTTTGATTACGGAATTCACCGTCCTTGCCTTTAGTTTTGCAATCCCACCCCCCATGCCAGTGAGGTTATCAGTGCAGCCTATCAGAATGAGGCATAAGTCGCATTTTAAAGAAACTGAAATTAGTGAGATGATATGAAAGCTTAATATGCTTATTTTCAACATATGCAAACATGATTGATTAATAGTATTCTGGCCTGAGATATATTCCTTGGAAATGCACGGGTCAGCTGTAAACATTGGACAGAAATCCGAGAAAATAAGTACTAATGAACCATCTCATAATATACACGTCATCTAATTTGCCAGCATAATTCAAAATTAGCCACAGTTAAAACCATTATCCCTTAAACTTTATATTTTGGTATATAGATATGATTTAACATCATTTTCCCACAACAAACAAATTATGATACTGCATAGCCCGAATCATCTTTAGAGCCTGATATCCCTTTGAACGCTTAGCGACTAAGCCCTGATTTTGACTGGCGGCAAGACTAAATTAAAAAGCACCGAGCGTTCGAAGTAACACTTGTCAGTGACCGGCATAGTGACATCAAATGCAAAAAATAGCAACAGCAAAAGCAAACATCAGTGACATTAGCGGAAAACACACTACTTATACTAGTCTGTGCCCACGCGCAAAATAAAAAATAAACGAGAATATGAAAGCATAAACCTGACAGAACATTAGTGCTGTCCGTTCCTTTATCTATTTGATTGAATAGGCAAATATACACGTGCTCTGTGTTTGTCATTTTCACGAAGCACAATGAAGTGGGCAAATATGGAATAATAACTGAATGCTCAGACAGAGCGGAAGAGGGACTGTTCTAGCCAAAATTGCCTAATGGTGCCGTGAGGAATTTTAAGGAGATTGCCGCAGTCTTCAATGGCTCTTAAAATTTTCCAAAGCTGGGCTGCTTTTGTGGCTTTTTGGGAACCAATTGCATGTTATACAGAACTGTAATATCTACCCAGTTTATATCCGTTATTTTTGTTTAAAAAGTACATCCACATCTCTCACCCCGTACCGGCCTGTTAGCGGCAGATGTAAAGAAGCACTGTTTTTAATAACGGTCATCGACTGTTGGAGAAATCACCTGTAACAGTAGCTCATTAGAGGGTATAAGAGATTTTTTTAAATGAACTAATTTCTTAGGATAGTGTCGCAGTGCGAAGTCACATGACTTTACGTGCGTGAAGTTAGCAACGTACGGTACCGATACCTGAAGATAAAATTTGTTCTGCGACTTTCTGTATACAAGGCTCACGTGCCCTTCCCGGATCCAGGAGATCCTGGAATTTGTTTCTGAGGCAAAAATTTCCCCGGAAATATTTTTAAATGCGTAAATCTTTCTCTTGGAATCTCGCAGAAAGATAAATCTTTACTGAATGAAAAGCTACAAGTTTTTGTGGCTGACACGAAAGTTGAGCCTGATGTGCGCAGTTATTTTACTCCTGGAAATTTTTCGTGGAATTACCCTGGAAAATTATTATCAAATCTGGGGATGAACTCTGCGTCCACAATTACCTGCGTCCTTTACTGCTATCGAGAATAGGTATTTGTGGCGTTCATTTTGTGAAATGAAAGCGGGAAGCGTTGAATAATAAAGCAAGCGCTAAAATATGCGCATGCAAGCGAACAGTAGGTGCAGGTCTGTCCGTGATTGATTCGATAGAGAGCCCTCTCGGGCGGTTATGATCAATTATGATGTCAAACCTGTCTCCAGTGGGGTCTGATCATGGTGGCTGGTTCAAGGAAGATCTGAAGCACTGACAGCGGGAGGGTGTGAAATTTAATGCACCCAAGGAGGTCCGTGAAATAAAATACCTGCCAAGTGGCTGTCCACACCCACTTCACTCGTCAATCTTCCTGTCCAGATATAGGGGCGATAACTATTAAGTTAGGGGGTTCAAATTCGTCATCATGCCACTTCTTATGCCATTAACCCTTATCGGGATTAGACAAATTTCATATTGTGTTTTGTTTTCAGTTGAGGGGGGGGGNGGGATGGGAAGTGGGGGTGGCGAGAAGAATGGTTTCAAAATATGTTTTGACAGCCATATTCTCTCACCTGTTACCCCA
The DNA here is from genome assembly GCA_033807755.1 of Ellobium chinense. NCBI lineage: Eukaryota > Metazoa > Mollusca > Gastropoda > Ellobiida > Ellobiidae > Ellobium > Ellobium chinense. The sequence goes on from JAWQUT010000188.1 coordinate 239,798, forward strand.
GATCTACTGTATATTGTGAATATTACAAAGGGCACATCTGTGATGTGGTTTTGACGTCATTAATTTATGCGTTTTTGCCTTGCAGCCAGATACGGCGTCATATTTGATATATCTATTCCGTACTGGGATTAGTTCATATTTTTTGGTTCTAGAAAGCCCCTTGCCCATTAATAAAAATTCTAGACTGTGGAATTTTCTAGAGGGAGGATGAGCCATGCGATGAATACATGACATTGGTAATTTACGAGTATTTGCTATGCTAATGCGCAGGTAGAAGAATGAAGTGCTTGCGTCAGATTTATGACTCACAAACCTGGTCATCACATAAAACACTGGACACTGGCGAAGCTGGAATTGAAAATGAAAAAAATAACATAAACAAATGTTAGCATAGAAATTCTTCATTTAAATTCTTCGGATGCTAATTCTGCGATCTAAAATTTACTTAATATATAAAAAGCTGAAATCGCTAAAGTATGAATTCGGCCCACAAAATGCAATTATCCAGACTGTAAGCAATAATTGGTATCAGGGCATTCAAGCTGTAAAAACAGATTTTTGTCTGAAATAGATGTAGTTTGACATTTTGTATTACAGGTGGTTAATGCACAGATTTCGACAGATGCTCCGGAACATTTCTTCTTGGCAAGTGGAAAATGCTATTCGCGTGCAGTAGCATATCTGCTCGGCTGAGAGTTTTCTCTAAAAACAAATCTTTGAGCCTTAATAAGAAATTTTGCTCGGTGTGTTGTATTCTTTCTCCAGAAAGGTCATGAAAATAATGCCAGTCGTATGTTTTGCCAGAAAAGTTTGACGTAATGTCTGTGTTCATTTTTGTGTAAACCTTGGAATGTGTCGGTGTGCGTGGTAGAAGTGTTGCGGAGATTTTTTTGATTCCGTCCCAGGTTTCGGCGCCGCCTGGGTATCTAGGAAGACTCCTGTCAACAAAGTCTTGTGGGTCTCCTTGACACGGGCCTGCCATTGGTCTCCAACCTATCATCGAAGGGGGACTACTCTCAAATCTTCAGATGATTGAGTTAAACGCAAACAGGCTGTCACACCAAAGAATAGACGTCGATAAATCAATACGATATCGCGCTTGTCATAAATTTCATATTTTTGTCTCTCAGTTATTATGATTTTTATTTTTAAAAAAAGTATGTGGTCCACGGTTAGATATCTGATAATTGGTGATTTTAGAAGGCTCTCAGTAACGTGATCTGTGCTGCCAAGCTGTTTGCTTATCTTTGACCATTTTATAGTCATGACATATTTATTTGTTTAACAGTTGCCTGGCCATTTGTCTTTACTTTTTAGCCATTTAGGAGTTTATTTTTCAATTACCTGCACAGTAGGGCTGGGATCACACAGGGTTGACACTCTTGGCCAAACCTATTTACGCAGTGACTTAGTACCTGGATATGTCAACAAATATTGAGTCCTAAAGGAACTTCATGACCGTTGTATGATTTTTCAGAAATGTGGGCAGTCACTTCAAACATGTCCTTTTAAAAACTTCCTTGGGCGAAGTAATCTGTGGTCTTCAGCCGTGTCCAAAATATTCATATGAGTCATGAGCTGTACCATCCCTTATGTACTCCGTGTTTTCACCTTTTGTTCTTGCTTAGTTTTTAGGGAGGGGGTTGTGGGAGTTAGCGCAGAGGGAGTGTTTGGGGAGAGGGGGAGGAGGAGGAGGAGGAGAAGGAGGAGAGAAACCGATAGAAAATTGTTCATAGAACTTCAGTCCATCTCAGCAAAACTGCTAGAAATAAATGTTGGCAAGATCTTAGAGATCTGAACTCCAAACTTCGAGGCAATGAGGCAGTGAGGCAGATCTCAGCCATACAATCCAGCGCCTGACTCTTTTTTGCTGGAAAAGCCCTCCGTATGACTTCAACGCAGAAGAATAAATCCATCACAAGAAAATATTGTTCACGGAGAATACCTAATCTTTTTCAGAATTCACGAAGACTCGCGCGCCCGCTGACAAGAGGGCGTGCTGAAATCCCCAGTCAACTCATTCTGAAACGCGGACGTTGTCAAAATCGCTGTCTCCGTCGTCTCCAATAGATGAAATATTTCTGTCAGATGACGCGGATGAAGATGTTTTTCGCTGTACTGTCAGTTCCAAAGTGTGTTTGGTTATCGTAGTTCTGGATCAGCGTCATTTGCAAGCTCCACACACCCATTCGCGGCCTGTCTTATGTAGGGTCAGATATCATAAGCTACACATGGGTACTGAATCTGAAGCCAGGAGTTCCTTGGTTTCAGTGTATCCATTCGTGGCAGTGCTACCTCTGTCTATGATTCTGATTTGTTTGTTTCCTGTTGAATGGGTCGTATGACTATATACTGTTACTCTGTGTCTATAGTCATATACAACAGTGTTACACTGCATTGTGCGAGTAAAAGTGGGGCAGGCAAACGAAACAAAGAAAAAAAAATAACAGTGAATGGCTTGTTTGAGGAACGGAAATATAGACTAGTATCGAACGCTGAGCTCTAAAGTCTGTGACTTGAAAAGATGTCTCTTTGAAAATTGTAGTAATTCCAAGGGTGTTCGGTAAACGAAGTACATTACAGGGCGCAAGAAGTTTTACTTCGGTTTGAGATCTTCCACTTTATTGCTCTCTTCACCTGTCTTAGCAGCTCCCAGTTCCATCATCCCTGGTGAGATCACGAATAAAGTCATGGACAAAACATATAATCATCGAATATAAACGAAACCATTGTAAGATTACTTTTCCACCCACCTGTAATAACAATGCCCTACTTTTTAGTTTATTGTTTGATGTATGACTGTGTTTTTTTGCCACGCCCCTTTCGGCACTCCTTATCAGATCATCGGAAGTGCGCAGATCCCATCAATCGTTGCGACGGACGGTTTTTTTTGTTTTTGTTTTTGCTTTGTTTGCAGGTGGGAAATCTTAAAAACTTCAGGATTTAGTTCTGAGAAGTCGTGGGATTCTCTGCGATTAGCTGCCTTATGACAGTATAGACGTCCCGCCCTTTCATTCACATGACAATTTGTGGCGATTAAGTTTGTGGATATCTTTTACCACTGCACCATCCTTGAGGAGCTATTCATGCTACTCCCGGGGCGGGACACGTCTTCAGTTTAGGGCGGAACTGCGTTATGTAGAGGACACTATCGGAGTGAAACGGAGCTAATTGCACTTTATCAGCCTTACCACATAGCTCAGTAGTTCATCCTGTGTTTTGAATACTTGACTCCACAGTGTAGTATTCCAGAGTGCCAGGGGGTCACCATAAAGCAGTGTGAGAGACTAGGTTTCAGTGGGAAGGTGATAAGGTTAAGAACAAATCAAATATGAGGATGTCAGCGTGGATTCCCAAGACGTCATGTTATCCCTTTCTCCTTTATTTACCTCCTCCTCCTTCCTATGGCCGATGACGCCCTTCTCCGGAGCAGTCTGCCAGACTGGCTGCTTTATAGCCAAATATGACAATGTTTTTCTTAAGGCTTTTGTTAGTTTATGGTTTTTCGTGGTTTGTTTTATGGGGCTCGATGAGGCTGGGGAGTTTAGGGAGGGGCCTTGACGGGTCAGCTATATTCCTTCCTCTTACATTTTGTCCCCTGACTTGGTTTCATGATATGACTATAAAATATTAGCCTTGAATTTTTTTTTTCAAAATTGAGTTTTAAATCCCTGCTTGTCACAGATGTCAAGCCCATGCCTTTTATTGCTGTAGTAAAGCCTGTTGACTTGCTAGCGTCTTGCTATTTTGGGCATTCAGTTGGCATTTAAAAAAAATATTTTTCGGTGAAGTTGGAACCTGACAACATAGCACTTCTTGTAAGAGCTGTGCGGATAAAGATGATATCATGGGTCTGCACTGGGTAAAGATATTAGAGCATATATATTAGACTATGCCATTGATGTCGAGAGGCGGTGTCGAGTTATCCTATTGTTGGGGAGCTTAAAGGAACAGTGCATTGCATGTCAAAGAGTTTTTTTTTGGGCGAAACATTTTCAAGATGGCTATTTACCAAAGGGGTTGTCCGCAGTGGTGATATGACATATGCCTGTCATTTAAATCATTTTTATAAAGAGAAGGGTGGTATGGTTGTCTTTTAGGACATTTTTATACGAAAAAGGGTGGCATAGTTGTCTTTCATGCCATTTTTTTTGAAGGAAAAGGGTGGTGAGAAGGGAACCCATAAGGCCACTTGAGAGAAGAGAGACTAGAAGGCTACTTGAGACAATTTTGAATATGCCGCATCTATTTTTGGCATTCAGCGAAGGATAGAGGGGTGGTTCAAAGCCAATAATTTGGGGAGGGCAGCTCCATTTATTGTCAGGCTAATGTCTAGAACAGATAGTACAGTGTCATCCTTGTGCTATCTTTGGCTTGTGGGTACTTTCCCGACATTAATTAGACCTGACGATTTCAGATTCTACCATCTGGTGGCTGATCAGTAGAATGCGTCATAGTTTGTTTCCCTCCTTTTGAACTACAAGGATGGAGGTTAAGCAGTGTGAATTGTAAGCCTTGTTATACTTTATCGAACTTATTTACAAAAAAAACCCATGGTCTGGCCCGGTTGCTTGTTCATATATCTGTGTGTCCACTTGTTTTGATGTATCTTTTCTTATTATTCTCCGCGCATCAGGTCCTGTCCATGGGTTCCAATCTTTAGTTACTCACTGTCACTCAGAGCACTACGTTTAGTGACACAGTTTTGGTATGCCCTTGTTCTCGTTTCTTTTTTTTCAACAACAACAACAACAACAACAACAACAACAACAACAACAACAACAACAACAACAGATGGCCGCCGTCTTGGGATTCAAAAGAGCTGTCTGTAAAACTAAAAGGTCCATTTTGCCACCTCAAAGGTGGCATTGGTCGTCGACGTCAGCAACAATAACAACAACAGCAACAATAAGATTGTAAAGTGGATTTGAAACAAGTATGAATATGCATATATGTATTTAGAAGCACAAACCACACCCGGTTCTTCAGTTTTTTTGTTTTTTTTTTTATTTTTAGGGCTTAACGCAACCAAACTTGTTTTTGACTTATGTTTAGCTCTCGTTCTGCCGTCATTGGAAAATCCCAGCTATAAATATGCAGACAAAAAAGAGCAAAAACCAAATGCAGTATTTGAAATAATTTGAAATCACCGAATTGTTTGATTTTTTTTAGTGGTGGTGGTGGTTGGGAAGGGGGGGGGGTCGGGTCAATTCAGATCATCAGCAGTATGATACAAAATGCCCATAAAGTCGCCTGCTTGATGTTGGGGTCGAATCGGAATTAAAGAGAAGTTTGTCGTCACTGGCATTCTATTTCCACTTACGTCATTTTATTATAGGTTTTGAGAAATTTAGCGCTGTCAACCTGTTGCTGAAGCAAAACATTGAGGCAGATGTGGTTTAGCTTGTAAAATTGGGATGTGATGGTGAGTCAAAAGGAGATGATAAATGGAAGATCATAGTAATATAAACAACTGTACCCATGTATGTGTATGCCCGTGCGTATGTGTGTATACGTATGTGTGAGTGTGTGTGTGTACGTGTGTGAATGTGTATGCATCTTGGGTTTTGGGGAGGGAGATGCATTATCTTTATCTGCCGTCCCGGTTGTTATGAGTTCAGTTCTAGTTTCTGCCCCTTTATTTGTATTTGTTCAGATTTGATGTTATCTGCCTATGTGTTATGCCGTGATGTGTGTTCATTCTATACTCATTATTTTTCAGTTCCGTGATGAAGGACACACGTCCGAAAATTTGGAACTTTCATTAAATTTTTCATGCCACAGTTTTGAGAGTTTCCATATTTTTGAAAGTAATATAAACAACGCAGATGATCAAGAAATCACTTAGGCGCGTGTGGAATTTGGGTGACGTTATACTGTCTGTAGGAGTGTTGCCGTTTTTATTTACTCATCATGGCGGCATTCCATTTGCAGCGAATCTTTGCTGATAGTCATAGTTTGTGGGCTTGCACCGTAAGTGAACACAAAAATGGAATCTTTGTTGGCTTGCATAGCCATTTGTCTTTATATTTATCTGCACCTTCGGTACTGCAAGAAGACTTGCAGGGAATATTTATCGCCTCATTTTTGACAAGCTCCTGTGCATTTATGTGTCATTTATCTTTAGGGTCGCCTCCCCCTCTTTTTGTCTACCTTCCAAACACACTTTGTGTCTGCGTTTTGTCTTCTGGACGGTCTGGTTTTGTCTTGCCACAGCATTTTTGCTTGCTTTGTTTGCCTCTTTGTTTGTATGCTTGTCTGTTCATTCCTGTATTTGCCTGCTAATTTGTCTGCCCACCCGCCTGTTTTGCTTCACCTTTCACGTTCTCTCTTCTCTTCTCTTCTCTTCTCTTCTCTTCTCTTCTCTTCTCTTCTCTTCTCTTCTCCTCTCCTCTCCTCTCCTCTCCTCTCCTCTTCTCCTCTCCTCTCCTTCTCTTCTCTCTTCTCTTCTCTTCTCTTCTCTTCTCTTCTCTTCTCTTCTCTTTTCTCT
>JAWQUT010000188.1:267993-304588 GCA_033807755.1 Ellobium chinense
CTTACACAGCTGTCGCGTACATCCAAAAGGTCAGAAGTTATTAGCTAACATCGTACAGACTTGATAATATGGTGTGATTCCTTGGAATTTGTGTACGTGAGGTCTGCTATGTATCGTTGACATCTTTATTGTATATTTCTCGATGTACTGTGGTATAGAGCTCTTCCGCCATGGTATGCGGTAAAGACGAGAAGAACAATAAAATAAACAAGAAATGCAGAAAAAAATGATGTTTTTAATCAGACAACAGAATGCTTCGAAAATTTAAAAACAAATCACAATAATTCCAGTTTTTAACATTAAAAACAAAAAACCAAAACAAAAAAAAAACAACAAACAAAATCAGTAACATGATACGCTCTATGTGTTGATAAACAGCCAGGGAATTGTTTCGGCTTTATTTCTCAAATCAAGTATTTTTATATTATTAGTCTATATGTCACCATCATTTAATACACCGTGCGTAAAAACAAATGGAAGAATAGTTTTTCAAGAGTCAGCAAATCTATCTGTATACATTTTGAATTGAAGGGAACGCCTCTAAAGTAATGATTGTTTGCCTTTTTGATGGAAAAAAATTTTAAAGAAAAATATTTCAAGCTCAGATTCCTGTAAGGTTCATGAACTTTGTGTTAACCCTTTGAACCCGCACCTCCCCAAAGTGTAGTTCCTTATTCTCATGGGCTCTTGGGAAATCCATAACATACAGCCTACATTTTTGGTATTTATTTTATCGGGGCACACATTTTTCAACACCAGAACAAATATCAGTATTTTTTTCATTCAAAGGTAAAAAAAAAAATCACAAAAAGGGGGAAATGGGTTTTGTTCGCAAAACGTTTCAGAAAAAAGGCGATATGTCTTGATGAGTATATGAAAGACCAGACCAGAAATGTGATTGTCAGCTGTGAGAGACATTGTCAACAGTGCGAAGAGTACAATACTAATTATTCACCAGGTGACACCTGTCTTCTTATCATGGCTGTAAAACATTTGCAAAAATATTAAAGAAAAAAACACCTTACTAGTTCTAAAAAAGAAAATGTCAGAAACATGAAAGCAATTTCTTTTTATTTTTAAAGAACAGACTGCGGACAATTCATTCAAAAGGAATTTCATTTGCCATACGAAATATATCAAGAGGATGTTGTAATACAATCCTGACATGAAATAAACATTCTTTGACAAGTAATTAAAGTGAAATTACAATTTGTGAAATTAGAAACTCGGCTTTTAGCAAATTACAATCACCAAACAGAAGTTGCTTCACATGGCAAGAGCAAAACATTTCATTTTTCATTTTCCTTAGAATTTATGGAAACAAATAATATAACAACTATATTCAATAATAATAATAATAAATGATATAATAATAATAATAATAATGATAATAGATTTAATGCTGACACCTTATACTGTAGATGATATGCTGTTGTTTGTTTGACGTAATTGTAAACTCAATGTCTGTAATTATCTGTATCTTCCAGGGCTGTTAATGGGATAGTTTGTGGATGTTTTGTGTTTGTCGTCACAGATGAAAGTTAAGTTTGTAGTTAAGGGATTGGTCTGTTGCTGGATGCCAGCATACGGGATTGAAAGAGCATAGTATGGTGCAAACATAAATTCTGAGTACAACATAGTGTTCTTACGCAGATTTTGAAAGTTTTATTCCAACTTGTTCTCTCTATCTACTTTCGATTTCGGAGGGAATTCTTCCCGATGTCATTATTATGGTTTGTGATACTGTATCCATAGCAAAAAAAAACAACAAATGATATTTAGGGTGTGAATAATGTTGATCTTAGATTCCAAAACGGTGGAGAGGCATGTGGTTATGTAAGTGATAAAAAAAATGTTTCGTACAGAACGCATGGAGACGCCCTTAGATAAATCTTGTATACTGCGGCATTAACGTTGTTTAGCTTTACACGATGGTACTGAAGGATTGCTTTACACGATGTTACTGAAGGACCGCTTTACACGATGTTACTGAAGGATTGCTTTACACGATGTTACTGAAGGACTGCTTTACACGATGTTACTGAAGGACTGTTTTACACGATGTTACTGAAGGATTGCTTTACACGATGTTACCGAATGATTGCTTTACACGATTTTACTGAAAGACTTCTTTACACGATGTTACTGAAAGACTGCTTTACACGATATTACTGAAGGATTGCTCTGATTCTCATAACAAAAGGTATCGACCCATCCCTCTATAGAGGTCCGAGCTTTATGGTCAAAGATCAGAGACATTTGAAAAACGGTGACGTGGACTGAATAATAAAATGTAGGAGCAAAATCAGAGTTAAATGACACAGTGACACAAATTTAACACCTGTTCCCCTAAATTTTCAAAGGGGTTAATATGTAAGTGTTGACGAACTTTTAAGACATTCTAATGGCGGGATAATTGTATATAATGTATTTCAGTGAAGGTTTTATTCGCATTGGATTCATATAGCATGATGATTTTTCGAAGGGCACTATAGTCGATGTCGCCGTAACTTAAATCCCTTCCCTAACCCCTTTTCCTTCGCTAGAATCCTGACAGTCACTCACTTACGGCAATATCGAGTTGCAACTTTGGGAAACGGGTGGAGAATGGGAAAATGTAAATATAATCAAATATAAATATAAACAAAAAGTGTGAGGATAAGAAATATATTATTATAAATATAGTAAATAATGTAAATGAAGTAACGGTATCATATATATGCACTGATTGAACTAAGATGTTCACTGTTTGTTAATTAAAAGAAACAAACTAGTGTATCATTTTGTTAGAAGAATTAACGACTGCCAAGATTTTTTCGGAGAATATATTTTGTTTTTTAAAAAATGACACATCTATGGTTCATTATGTTGATAGAGAACAAATATAAAAGGGCCACTCATGATGCTGTTTAAGTTGGTGAACCTCTGCTTATACAAAAGTGCAAATGAAAGAGAAGGAGGGAGGTAAAACAATGATTAAAGTTGCGAGGAAAGGAAAGGGAGTGAACATAGTGTTTGTAGAAGAGCAGTGGCATTGGTCAGGGAGAGATATGTCCGACAGGCGGTGAGCGGGGAAGTCAGGAACATAAAACGTGATAGAAGGATAGAAACAGTCTATTTTCAGTGAAAAAAGAGAGAGAGAGGGAGGAAGGGAGGGATAGAGAGCGAGAGAGACAAAGAAGGAAAGAAAGGATGACAGAATAAAGATATTCGGACTAGAAGTATGGGATCAGATGTATAACCTCTCTAAGAGACAGGAGTGAAGGCATGTGTGTATTGTTAGAACAGGATAATTTGAGGCAGGGGTGAGCGAGAAGAAGATCGATGATTGATTTTGATTTCAAATATAGCACGGAAGGGAGGACGGATAATATACCATATAATCGCACATGAAAAATAAGGTGTATGTCTCATATAAAAAAAAAAAGGATAGAAATAAACTATATGTTCGATGGCACTGTCAGGATAGAAAATATGAAACTAGATAGATAGAAAATATGGCACATGACGGATAGAAATATGGCATGAACAGGGAGAAAATATAGCGTTGCACAGACAGAAAATATAGCACTGGACAGATAGAAAACATGGCACTGGACGGGTAGAAAATATGGCACTGGACGGATAGAAAATATAATACTGAACAGATAGAAAAAAAATGGCATTGGACGGATGGACAATATAATACTGAACAGATAGAAAATATAGCACTCACGGATAGAAAATATGGCACTGGACAGGTAGATAATATGGCATTGGAGGTTTGTGACACCTATTAGAAGGGCAAATCACTCATTGTGTACAACCCAATTAATCCGCTAATATATAAAATCCCCCTTTTTGGGGGCCCTGCCAGACAGTGTTAGGGTGTAGAAATGTGTAAAATGACCTGTCGTCTAAGTAAAGCATCCAATTTTAAAGTTTCAGGTACCATTTGTGCCTTCTAGATAAAAAAATAAAATGTGTAGGCCTATGTATTCGCACGCGGTCAAAACCAGCCAAATGAAAAATTGGGGACCAAATGAGAATTTGAGGTGATCTTTTTCGAAAGACATTTGTGAAAAATATTTGGGCGTTGACGCCCTTTTTTCTTCCCGTTAAAAGATCGGGCAAAAGAAGTACTTTACCCTCCATGGAAGAAATTTCCCCAAATCACAGTGGTACATGTAGAATAACACAAAATGTTAATAGGGCCAACAGAAGAAAAAAACAACAATAGGTGTCAAAGACTTGGACGGTCACAAATGTGGAGGCCGAGGTAAGAAATAAAAGGAACAATACCAACAAAACAAAACTGCATCACTATCTCGACAGAGAAGAAAAGGAAAAGGCCAATTAGAATGTAGTTCACGATTAATCATGCTATAAACACTCGGAGCACACAGAATGGAGAGAGAAAGAAAGAGGGAGGGAGGGAGGGAGAGAGAGAGAGAGAGAGAGAGAGAGAGAGAGAGAGGGGCAGAGGAGAAGGAAGGAAGGAAAGGAAGGAAGGAAGGAAGGAAGGAAGGAAGGAAGGAAGGAAGGGAAAGTTAAAGAGAGCGAACATCATATTACATACTGCATACATTCATGATAGATTTAAGATACGAGAAAGTGAACAGACATGAAAAGTGACCCTAAACAGATGTGCATGTAATAAAATACAGCGATATAACAGTGATAGTAATGGTCCTGGGTCACGTCAAAGAAAAGAAAACTCCTCTGTCCGCCAGGTATGCTATCCTGATTTGAGACAATTCTTGAAACGTCGTTCGAGTACTCCTGGATTGGGTGGACCTTTGAAATCGTCTGTTTCTGTACTCCAAATAAGTAAAATAAGGGCTTGACTGGTCCTTCGAAATTGATTGTCGGTGTACTCCAGATCAGTGAAGAGTGGGCTTGACGGGACCTTCGAAACTGATTGTTAATAATCTCCAGTTTAGTGAATTATGGGCTTCAGCGGGCCTTGAAAACTGATTCTTGATGAACTCCAGATTATTGAGGCATGGGCTTGACTGAACATTCGAAACTGAATTTTTCATATCATCGTAAGTAAATGTAGGCTTGATTGTACCTTTGAGATTTATTATGTCAGTACTCAATGTTAGTATGGGCTTGATAGAACTTTCAGTACTGAGTGTCTGTGTGCTCCAGATGAATAAAATATGGTGGACCTCATTGAACTTTTGAAGTCGATTACCGACGTAATCCAGGTTACTAAAATATGGGCTTCACTTGAGCTTTGAAACCAGTCTGAGACATACAGATCAGTAACATGAGAACGTTACTAAACTTTTTGACACCGGTCGTCCCGAAAGCCCAGATCAGCAAAAATATCGGCTGCACCAAAATTTTGACACTGAAAGGTTTTCCACGTATTCCAGATTAGTATAATCTTGGCTTGGGCTGAGTTAGCCCAGTAGATAATCGATCTGAGAAGCCGGCGCTGTTGGCTATTCGATTTTTATGTTTCTTGGATTTTTTGAAAAATACACAGGCAGCGACAGAGCCAGCCAGAGCTAGACAGAAAGCAAGGGTGCACATGACGGCCAAAACGATAGGTAGAACATCCACAGCATCTTCATTGTTGTCATCCTTCTGTGTGGAACCATTTGCCTTTGGCGATGCTGGTGCTGCTCCTGTGGTAGTAGTTTTTGGTGGGGTCGATGGCGTTGTTGTAGTAGTCGTCGTCGTCGGGGCACGCGTCGAAGCCGTACTTTTGGTGGATGTGGTGGTAGTAGTGGAAGTGGTAGTAGAAGTGGAGGAGGTGGTCGTGGTCGTGATACGGCAGTCTGCCTCTATTTGCGGCTCGGCGTTTGCCAGGGTTTGACCTCCATATTTACTGCCAGCGCTGCAGGTTGGTGCTGTGCTGCCCGTGCTTGCTAGGAGGAATTTGCCCAGCCAAACTGAATCACAGTCGCAGTTCCAGTTTGTGTTCTGGTCCAAATTTAGAACCGTGTGTCCACTTGTCAGCCAGGTCACCATCGAGGGTGGAAGTGTAGTCAGTCCAGTGTTGCTCAGGTCCAGGCTTGATATGACGCTACCAGAAAAGGCGCCGTCGTCGATCTTTGTCATTGGGTTGCCGCTCAGATCCAAGCTGTCTATGATAACACCATTGAAGTCACTTGCTGAGAGCCAGCCGATTTTGTTATTGCGCAGATCGACTTGTTTTGGCGCTGTTCCAGCTCTCTGAATTGCGGCTGTTGGAGCTACTGTAAGCTCATTATCCGACAGATCGAGTTTATCCAGGGATGTTCCGAGAAGGCTGTCATCAGCTACATAGCTGATTTTGTTGCCTGACATATCCACTTCCTTTAACAAACGAAGATTCGAAAATAATCCAGATGGAACACCAGGCATTTCCGTGTCTCTTAGATTGATTGTCTGGATGTTATGAAGAGGCTGAAATGTGCCGCTCTCAATTGAGTTTATGGGATTAGAGGACAAATCTAGTGACAGTAGATTGCCTAAGCCATTAAAATCTTGATCTTCAAGTCTTGTGAGTGCGTTGTTTGCCAGATTGAGAGTTTTCAAGGAAACAAGTTTCACAAATGAAGATGCAGCTAGGTCAGGTATGGTGCTGTGTGACATGTCTAAGTCTTCAAGATTGTTAAGACCCGTGAATGTTGCGCTACTGAATCCTGTAATTTTATTATTGGACATAGACAATGTCTTGAGATGGCCGTTATTTTGAAAGACAGAGCCGGAGAACCTCTGGATGTTAGCGTCATCAAGATTTAGAGTTTCGAGGTTCGTATAACGGTCGAAAGATGTTTGTTGTATAAGACCATTACTGGTCAAATACGGGCAGCTGCCTTTCATGATGGTGAGGTCAGTGATGGTTGGAGGAATTCTGGGGTCGTCGGGGCAGATGTTACAAGTGGCTGTGCTAGAACTGCAGGTTTTACATTCTGGTGGGACTGGACACGACGGCGGGATTGTTGTTGTGGTTGAGGTTGTAGTAGTAGTTGTCGTTGTGGTTGTAGTCGCCGTGGTAGTTGTCGTGCAGTCGATCTCCATTTGTGGCATCGCGGCTGTTAACGAATTCCCGCCATACTTAGTGGCAGAGCCACACGTTGGTGGTTTACTAGCAGGACTAGTGAGAAGAAAGCGGCCTAACCATAATGTGCCGCAGTCACACTCCCAGTCGGGGTTCATGTCCAGATTTATCACAGTTGGACCATTTGTCAGCGAGATTTCCATGGAAGGTGGAAGCGTTGTTAGTCCGGTGCTGTTGAGCTTTAGGTTTGAGATTGAACTTCCTACAAATGCGCCATCTTCGATCTGTAGGATTTGATTGCCGCTGAGATCCACAGTGTCGGTGACTACACCGTTGAAGTCAAGAGCTGTAATTCTACTGATCATATTATTGCTAAGATCCACAACCTTTGGTATTGTCTCAGCGTTGTAAAGGGCAGTCATTGGAACTGTTTTGAGCTCATTGTTGGAAAGGTCCAATCTGTCTAGAGCTGTATCAAGCAAACAGTCATCAGCGAGGGTGCTTATCTTGTTATTAGACATGTCCACTTCTTTCAGGGACAGCAGATTAGCAAATAAGTGTGGTGGAATATTTGTTACTTGCATGTCCTTCAGACTGATTGTGTGAACATTGTGGAGAGGCTGAAAGGCACCGCTCTCGATAGCTGTGATCGGATTTGAAGAAAGCTGTAGAGTTTCCAGGTTGCTTAATCCGTCAAAATCGTGGTTAGAAATCTGGGTGAGGTCGTTAGATGCCAAATTCAGATTCTTGAGTGATGGAAGGGTCTGGAATGAGGACGATACAAGATACGATATGGCACACTTTGACAGGTTCAGATCCTCAAGATTGTTTAGGCCTGTGAAAAGACCTGAGCTGAAACTTCCAATATTATTATTTGCCATTGATAGCGTTTGCATATTTCCGTTGTTTTGAAAAACTGCGCCAGAAAATCTCTGGATGTTGGCGTCATCAAGGACGAGGTTTTCGAGGTTGGTATATCGAGTGAAAGAAGCCGTGTTTATGAGACCTTGATTGATTAAATCAGGACAGCTGCCTTGAGTGATTGTCAGTTCTGTAATGGTATCAGGGATTCTTGTGTCTTCTGGACAGATACTACAGACTGCTTGTTGAGGATTGCAAGTTGAGCAGACTGGCTGGCTGGGACAGGACGGAGGAGTTGTTGTGACAGTTGTAGTTGTTGTCGTAACCCTGGTGGTCGTGCTAGTTGTTGTTGTGGTGAGGCAGTCAATTTCCATTTGCGGCATTGCATTTGTCAGTGTCATTCCTCCGTACTGTGTTGCAGAACCACATGTAGGCGGTTTACTGGTTGGATTTTGGCTAAGATAGCGGCCTAACCACAGCGCGCCACAGTCGCACTCCCAGTCGGTGTTCATGTCTAGATTCAGAACTGTTTGACCTGCCCTGAAGACGTTCTCTAGATAATCTGGTAATACAGTCAGTCCTGTACTGTTTAAGTTTAAGTTGGAGATGGTACTGCCAGTGAACGCTCCGTTTTCGATCTGACTAATTGGGTTACCACTGAGATCCACTGCGTCAATGGTAATACCATTGAAATCCTGAGCTCGGATCGTGCTGATTTGGTTACTGCTGAGATCTATAGTTTTTGGTGGACTCTGAGTCTGTTGAATAGCGTAGGTCGGTACTGCTGTCAGCTGATTTTTGGAAAGATCGAGCTTGTCTAGAGTTGTTCCCACCAGACTATCATCAGCTACGGAACTGATCTGATTTCCAGATATATCCAGTTCTTTTAGAGACTTTAGATTTGCAAATAAGCCACTTGGAATGTCAGAGAGCTGCATGTTCCTCAAAATAAGAGTCTCAACATTTGTCAGAGGCTGAAATGTATCACTGTCAATGTTTGTAACCGGATTTGAGTCCAAATTCAATGTTTCCACTTGTCCAAGTCCAATAAAGTCTTGATCCCCGAGCTGCGATAAGCGGTTGTCAGCCAAGTTCAGGATTTTTAGAGATACCAAATTCTGAAAAGAAGAAGGTATGAGATCTGGAATATTGCTGTTTGATAAGTTCAGATTTTCAAGGTTATCAAGGCCATCAAAGACGGCAGTGCCGAAACTTCTGATGTCATTGTTGGCCAGTGACAGAGTCTTGAGATTTCTGTTGTTCTCGAATGCCGAGCTGTAAAATGTCGGGATGTTAACATCATCGAGATTCAAAATTTGAAGGCTAGCATACCGAGCAAAGGAGGTACTTCTTACACCTGTTGTGCTTAAATCTTGACAGCCGCCCTGTATGATGGTCAGGTCGATGACTGTGGCCGGGATCCTTACATCATCGGGGCAAAGCCGGCAAGCCGCTGCTGCAGGGTCACATGTGTCACAGTCCGGTGGTCCAGGACACATTGCTGGTGTAGTCGTTGATGTCATCATCGTGGTAGTGGTCGTTGAAGTTGTGAGACAATCTCGTTCCATTTGTGACGTTGCAGCTACTAGCGATTGCCCCGCATACTGTGCAGAAGAACCGCATGTTGGTGCTTCACTGGCTGTATTTTTTGAGAGTTGTCGGCCTAACCAGAGCATGTCACAGTCACATTCCCAGTTCATGTTCATTCCTAAATGTAAAGTTGCTCCACTAGTCGTCAGCCAGGCGTCCATGGAGTCTGGAAGGGTTGTTATTCCAGTCGCATTTAGATACAGATGGGAAATGGAACTCCCACTGAAAGCGTTGTCTTTTATCAACGTGATTGGGTTGCCACTGAGATCCAATGTGTCTATGGCGATGCTGATAAAATCTTGTTCTGAGATTGTATTTATTTGGTTTTCACTTAGATCTAGTACTTTGGGAGGATTTTGGCTCTGTTTCAAGGCAGCTGATGGTACTGAGGTCAGTTCGTTGTTGGACAAATCCAGTGTGTTCAAAGATGTCCCAACCAAGCTGTCGTCGGCGAAAGAGTTAATTTTGTTTCCGGAAAGGTCCACATCTTTCAGGGTGGATAGACCTGCAAAGAGATTTGAAGGAATACTAGATAGCTGCATATCTGCGAGGTCGAGCGTTTTTATTTTCGACAGTGGTTGAAATGCCAGCGGGTCAATGGTGGCAACTGGATTAGACGAAAGAGAAAGATTTTCTAAGTTGACGAGGCCATCGAAGTCATGGGTATTCAGTTGTTGAATGTTGTTGTCAGTGAGATCCAAAAATCTGAGAGGGGTAATGCTCTGAAGTGCAGAAGGTACTGCTGTCAGTTCATTTGAGGACAAGTCTATGTTTTCAAGGGACGAAGTACCAATGAAAGTGTCAGTGGCGATAGTATTGATGTTGTTGCCAGACATATCTAGAAGTTCTAGATTCTGAAGATTTGCAAACAACTTTGAAGGCAAATCTGTGAGACTCATGTCTTGTAAACTTACCACTTTGATATTTGTCAGAGGCTGGAAAGTATCACTTTCAACTAGATTAATCGGGTTTGAGTCCAGCTGTAAAGACTCCAACTTCGAAAGTCCATCAAAATCATGGTTTGAGAGATTTGTGAGCCCATTGTGATCCATGTTCAGGGTTGTTAGAGACACCAGATTTGTAAACGACGATGCTACGAGGATTGTGATTGTGCTGTTAGATAGAGTTAGTTCTTCGAGCTTGTTTAGGCCGAGAAATGTATTGGCATCGAAACTTCTTATTTTATCATTGGCCAAAGACAAACTTTGAAGATTTCCATTGTATTGGAAGGCAGAGCCCATGAATCTTTGAATGTTGGCATTGTCTAGATTTAGATGCTGTAGGTTCGTGTAGCGTACAAAAGTAGAGTCTCTAATCATACCGAGCTGGTTCCACATTGAACTAAGACAGCTGCCTTTCATGATTGTGAGATCCGTAACCGTTGTGGGGATTCTGGGGTCGTCGGGACAGATACTGCAGACAGCTTGTCCAGGATCACACACTGTGCATTCTGGTGGGCCAGGGCATGGCGGTGGGGTGGTTGTAGTGGGTATTGTAGTTGTTGTAGTTGTTGTTGTCGTTGTTGTTGGCGCGCAGTCTCTTTGTACCTGCGGAGCGGCAATGTCAAATCTCATGTTCATGTACTGACCTTGACCACACATAGGACCACCTTTGCCTTGGTTATTCAGATATAAGCCTATCCACATTGTCCCACAGTCACATACAAAACCAGTAATTTTGTCCATAAGGAGAGTTGTATGGCTTGAAGTCAGCCACTGTTCCATTGAGGGTGGTAGTGTGGTTATGTCGGTCTCACTCAGATCCAAAGTTGTAATGGTACTTCCAGCAAAAGCGCCATCTTCTATCTTAGTGATGGGGTTGTTGTGGAGATCCAGTGTCTCAATGGTAACGCCAATGAAATTCTGAGCTGAAATAGTTGCAATTTGATTACCTGACAAGTCCACATTCTTCAAAGAGGAGAGACCTGAAAACATTCCTAGTGTAATGTTTGTGAGTTGTGCGCCCGTTATTATGATTTCTTGAATGTTGACCAAAGGCTTGAAAGTGTCGGGTTCAATGCTGGCAATAGGATTGGAAGACAGATCCAAATACTCCAGACTCCCTAGCCCGTCAAAATCTGTGGCTGCTAATAATGGAATTAGATTTCCTGCTACGTTCAATGATTTCAGTGATGATAGTGGAGCAAAGATGTTTCCTTTAAGTGTTAGGATTTTGCAGTTAGCCAAGTTGAGTTCCTCTAAATTGCTGAGACCATTGAAGGTCGTGTCTAAAAAGGCTTGCAAGCCGCTGTTGGCTAGTGACAAAACCCTCAGATTGACGTTATATTTGAAGACCTCACCGTAGACTCTGGCAATGCCGATCCCTTCAAGAGACATCGTTTGAACTTGCGTGAATCTTGAGATATGTGTATCACGGATTAGACCAGGGCCATTGTAGAGTGAACAAATAGGCGACATAGGTAATATTTTGAGATTGACCACTGTGTCTGGTATTTGTTGATCATTCGGACACAGTGCGCAGGTGTAGTCTGTCGTCGTGCAGATATCACATTCTGCTATAGTCGGGCAGGTTGCAAGTACTTTGAATCCGTCCTGCCAAATGTTAATGAAGAGGAATAGGTTGAGAAGAAAACGGATGCGGTAGTTCTCGCCTTTCATTGTAGCTGGTTCCAGAATAAGAGCCGTCGTCCTGTGATGTGTGATTTTTGTATTCTCTACAGTAACCTACAAGTCCTTTTTACTTTCCTTTTGACAAAAGACATGGTATCTTTAGATAGGTGTCATGAAGACAGACACTGTGTAAGAATTTTGTTTTCGACGAAATTATGTTGAAAAGGTAAAATTCCTGTCTAGTTTTTAACACGTCTGTCCTTCTTTGAAGATGTAGATCTGTATATTTCACGTTTCACTTTATTCACTGTAATATCCTAGTGTGAAGATAAGTCAAGCAATAAGAAATTGTTCACCAACACTGTGTTCTGATGTAGTTGCACCGTTGGTTTCTACCACAATTGACACTAGGATTTGGACGAGATTGTTTAAAAGATCAATCGCCTAATTATCTGAATACCCGTGAAAAGAGGTGGAGCGTCTGAGGGCGAGACTAAGTTCAATTTCGCAAAGCCAGTGGGGCTGTGTGTGCTGACAGCACTTATCAGTTAAGCCTTTTTTTCAGGAGTCCTGTTCCCCACCTCCTTTCCTTTTTTTTTTTCGGTCTCGTACCAAGACAGCATTATTTACATTTTAGAGATAACAAACTATTTCTCTATCATTAGTATGTATGTTCGAATCACCACCGCCACTCCTCATGGAAGATCATGGTGGGTGGGGGATATGTCATTGATGATCGATATCTCCATTCTCTACGTTTGTTAACATTGGCCAGGTCCGATGGTGTCGTCACCTTTGCGCATTGAGTGCAGCGCATTCCATCTCGGCCGGAAGTGTGGAAGGCTGAGCATTGGTCTTTGGATTTCAATAGCCACGTCAATTACTATTTTTTTTTTCCTTTTTCGATAAGAAGATAATTGCTGAGCAGGATACAGAAGAAACAAAATATGCTGTATAACATGGATATCAATTGATAGCCTGTTGGGCGGTGCACAAGCGAATGGAAAAACTATGCAGAAATACGAGGGACACTAGTGAATTATAAGCATTGTGGTAGACGCAAGGGGAAGAAGTCGATACCCGCACCCGGTATAATATCTGTGAAAACACCCGTGAATATTACGATAAGAGAGTTTTCGTTGTTTTTAAAACATGGAAATTGGAAAAGAAGCAAGTCTTTTGTGTATATATATACGTAAAGGAGATAAATATGTCACACAGTCATGTTTGTTACTTCTTAATATTTCTGAAACAGAATCGTTCATGTGGTCACAGCTAAATGGTATAATAGTATAACGCATAACGACTTGGAACCAGACCGATGGAAACTGTTGATTGAGACACGATCACTTAATTAATTCCAACACTGAAGTCAGCTGGTTTTGTGGGAGCTGTTAGACCTAACGTTGTCGTGCTTACAAGAGTGAATCTTAGATTCTGTGGATTTGAACTAGTATATTATTGTTGTTGTTGTTGTTGTTGTTGTTGTTGTTGTTGTTGTTGTTGTTGTTGTCGTTGTTGTTTGTTATTGTTGTTTTTGTTGTTGCTGTTGTAGTATTGGTGAAGTAGCTTCTCATGTACTTGACCAGGAAGAAATTATATTATTCTATGGTCAGGAATTCTGGCTTGTACTTAAATCTTTGCCTTTTGTAATCAAAACTTGAGTGCACATGATTTCTCTGAACAGTGAAGTGTCCTGCAGAAGTCTTGACAATGAAGCCCAGGTTTCTTTAAATCTGTCTTCTGCCACGCCATCACCAGGAGATAATGTGGGCCTTTGAAATGTGTCTTTAAATGTAAGCCCTGGGTATGATCTCCTGTAGCGAAATCGGGACAAAAAGACAGTTATCCAGCATAATAACTAATATTTCTTTGCCCCTGGAGATGCTTTGTGGACTCTATAGTGAATTGTTAATTGCTACTGAGCTAGATTTAACTCCTTCACTCTAGTGTGTAATGTTTAGAGATGGGCAGATAATTATGGTGGCGGGGTTAAAGTTTCTGCAGTAATCAAGTAAAAGAGGTTTGATGAAACCCCCATATACATTATAAATGCTTAGTGTGGAAAGTTATTGCAGGTTGCGACTTAACATGACTTTTCCTTTCTGATGCTTGACGATCCTTGGTCATTTGTACACTGATGTCATGACGACATCATCATCAGCAACAAGAGCAACAACAGTAAACATTATTATCGTCAGCGTCATCATCACTGTTGTCATCAGGTACAGCAACAAAGTGCCATCCCCTCTCTGTTTTTGGGTATTTATTTCGTGATTGATATTTGAGTACAAGGGTTATCGTTGACTCATCTACACTTTGTTGGTGCAAATTTCCACAGTGTATTAATCTTTCCAGGCGTCACGGTTGACTGTTCAAAGTTCCCATGCGAGGACTTCTTATAATTTTTTTTTTAGTTTTTTATTTTTAAAAACGACATGTATTAGTATTAGTTAGTAACTTTCAGATATACACGTCTTGTAGCTGAAACTGGCCAAAGAACTGCCGCCACCATTCCATCATCATTATCATCATCATTTATCACCACCACACCACCAGGAGCGACGATATTTTATAATCATCAACCGCCTTTTTTTAATTTTTTCATCATTGCCAATTTTCCACAGCCGCTGCTCTTCAGTGTCTCCTCTAAACCTAGCGATTCGTCCTTAAATGTAACACTCCCTCCCTCCTCCCTCCAAAAATACATTTGATATACGTGCCATTTCTTTTTCTTTTCTGCAGTCTAAAGTTTGACAGACGCCTAAAATCCATCCATGAATTTACATATCGCCGCTCAAAGTTATGACGGGATTGTTTTGTTGTTGTTGTTTTTTTTTTGGGGGGGGGGGGNGGGGGGGGGGCGGAGCGGGAAGACGGGAGAATATCTCCCCAACTCATATGACCTGGAGAAGACAACTGAGAACTTCCGCACTAACGATGAGATTTCTAACCGTCGTAAAAATTACATTCACTCTGCTTGTTCACCGCTACTAAGTGCGTATTCAGCACCGGTGCACTAATATCTTTCTTACGATGGGAAGAGATCCTATCGTTAATGCGCAAGCTCTCAACTGTCTCTTCCCTTTTTAAACTTGCACCGCACCCTTAGGACTTTACGACCTCAAACCTCATAAACTCGACAACCCTCAAACTCATCATAATGCTGTGGTCCTGAGTCCCGTGTTTTCTATGTATTACTTATAAAATTTTACTTACCACCTCGAACACATCACAAACTGGAACTAGGGACTGGTCCTTGGCATTCGAGTTCTTGAGGTATTACTGTATTGTGTCACTGCCCTTGTGACCATCTTATACCTTATATTAGCACCACGGTATTTCCACTACCAGCATCTTTGCTGCTACAATACCAGCATCAGCACCAGCACCAGCACCACCATCACCACAACCATCTCCACCACCAGTCTGGAACTCGAAATCCTCACAAAGTGGACATTTTGACTGGCCTTGGCATTTGAGTTTATAAAGTCTTACTGGCCACGGTCACTTTCCCTGCTACCTCCTCTGCCCTGTGTTAGCACCACTGTAGATAACACCACTGCACATGTATTTCTACTACCAGCAGCTTCACTGCTACCTTGACCACCACCACCATCACTGCAGTAACATCACTTTCACCACCACCACCACCACCACCATCTCTGCAGTAACATCATTTCACCAATCACTTTCACCGTCTACATCACCTCCATTTCTGCCGCCACCGCCGCTGTTGTTGTTATTGTTACTATATATATGTTAACATTATTATTATGGCGGTCGCTGTGGTGTCATGTTTCCAGTAACACTTTCATTATCTTAACTACCACCATGGCCGCTGTCACCATGTAACGCTTTTATAACACGACGACGACGACGACGACGACGACGACAACAACAACAACAACAACAACAACAACAACAACAACAACAACAACAACAACAACAACAACAANACCACCATGGCCGCTGTCACCATGTAACGCTATTATAACACGACGACGACGACGACGACGACAACAACAACAACAACAACAACAACAACATCGACGACGACGACGACAACAACAACAACAACAACATTATGGTCTTTGTCGCCGTTGTCGTCATCATTTTCATCATCACCATCATCATCATCATCATCATCATCATCATCATCATCATCATCATTGGTACAATAAGTGAAATTTTAAAATACTACTTCAGTCCGACAACCTTATTGAAGATTTAAGAAACGCTAAAGGGTGAGACAGTCTAAATGTTTGTGCACAAGCTTTCTTGAGTAGAAAGAAAATTTTAGGAGTGTCACCAAACCAGTGGAGTTTTGTTACTTTATGGCAAAGCCAGCCTGCCACTACCACCACCACCACCACCACCACCACCACCATCATCATCATCATCATCATCATCGGCAGCAGCAGCAAGAACAACAACAACAACAACAGCAACAACGGTTTCGGCAGCAGCAACATCGTTAAGTATGCAGATAATGCTTGAAGCATATACAAAACAAAAAAAAAACCAAAAAAAAAGAAAATACAAACAATTTATCAAAATCAACCAGGAGACATTTATCTTCTAACAACAACATGTTGACAGGGCAAATTGGATCGGATAGTACCATTAGTTTTGCTTCTCAAACTAATTTTTAAACTTCTGAAGGCATTTTTTGAAATCCTTTTTGCTCAGTCAAAATTTTGGTATGCATTCAGAACAAGTCAGCAATGAGAAGAGGAAACATGGTATTCAGTGTGAAGCGCAGAATAAATATACAGCGCTTTTGTGTTGCCCACATCACAATTGAACAAATTTCTGTCAGAGAAGAGAACGAAATTTTGGACAAGCCATAAGAAAGCACAGCACACGAATGCAGTTGTAAACCACGTCTGTGAAACTTTACAACGCGGTGACCATTTAATCACTTCAAGCTTTTATCTCTGAATTTGATTTTTTTATTTTTCAAAACAGACCAGTTTTGACATTACTGTTTGACCCTTTCCCTCCCCCACTCCCCATCCCCCAAGCAATAGATGTTTAGGAAAAGGTTAAGGAATTGCAAAACAATTGCATTCTTGTGAGTTTAATTGTTACTGCAATGTACGTCATTGCAGACATCTTGGTCCATGCTTATGCGAAATCTTCATGTATCTTAATGTTTATTTATTTCGGTCCATAACGCTGTGCGCTACTTGTCCTCGTCTTTGGATTACTTCATAAGAAACAAATATTTCACTTATGAAAACAGTAATCTTCAGCGTAAAGGTCTCATCATATAAACAGTCAAAAGACATAATGCAGTATTTCATCACAGAAAAGGATACAATTTATCATCACATATGATTGTAGTATTTCCTTATCTTAAGGGTAGCTGCAGACTTAAGTTTTATATAAAGGCTATCCAATTAACATTAATAATTTGCACTTCCGTGGTTCATACAGAGTCTGGAAATCTTTTAAGTCTTGAAAATGAAAATTTCAGTTTCTACTCAGAAATAGAGAATAACGGGGTTTCGAGGTTATTCCTGGGAAATGTCTGAAATTCAAGTCTGAGAATGGGTTGGAAAAGTCGTTACAGAGAAAGACAACTTAAAAAAAACAACAGCAACGAATATTGGAAGTACAATGGTCAAATTTTACAACTCAAGAAAATTGTTTTCAGGGTCTGGGAAAAAAAAAATCTGAAGATTCATTTTTAAGATTCTATATGAACAGTGTTCTCTACTAACGGTTGCTATTTGATAAGAGTCAGAAAAAAGTCTTCCGTAAGTCATTTCTTCAATAAAATTGAAGTTGTCATTTTAATGTCAATATTACCAAGCCTGTCAAAAGCCGTAGAGTAAACTGCGGTGTCATGCTCTGCTAAAGTGAAGGCAAGACCTATACATATTTACTCTGTGGCTTTCGACATAAGTGGACGTGAAAAAAAACGAGTGAATAAATAAACATACTAAAAACGAAAGAGCATGGTGGAAATACATGTGGGTTACAGTACTGGCCAGTGGTTGCCACTGAGCTGCTTGTTATTGTAAAGGGACGGGTCCAAGGGCAGGGTATGTGGACCCGTTTGCAGGCGTGAGCAAAGAGACAGCACGTCCTCGTAACTTCTGCGTTTCTGGAGACATATTTTCGATCTTTATTGCGTTTCTAGAAACATATTTTCGATCTTTACTGCGTTTTTAGAGACATATTTTCGATCTTTACTACGTTTCTAAAGATATATTTTCGATCTTTACTGCGTTTCTAGAGACATATTTTCGATCTTTACTAAATGCTAACTTACATCACCTGCTCTTTGACCCGTTCATAGATGCATAGATGGTGATCAGTAAATAAACAGTGTACAACCAAGGAAGGAGAGAGGCAGGGAGGGAGAGAGAGAAAGTGAGAGAGAGAGAGAGGGAGAGAGAGAGAGAGAGAGAGAGAGAGAGAGAGAGAGNAGAGAGAGAGAGAGAGAGAGAGAGAGAGAGAGAGAGATTTACTTTGCATGTACAAATATGACAATGAGATTGCGATGTATGATTTTTTGATGTTGCCAAGAAAAAGAAGGGCAGATAACGCTATTTTTTAGAAGTTATTTTGTATGCACATGTAGAAGGGTAGCTGGAGCAAAGAGACATTATGAGAGAGAGAAAGGGGGAAGGAGGGAGGGGGAGGAGGAGAGAGATGAGATTATGGCACAAAGGACGGGTTGGCGAAAGCAACAACAACAAATTTCCCATAGTCTTGGAATGTGGAGCATTTTGCAAATAAAGGCGAGGAAAGATTGGTGAAGGGCAGATGCGTGAGGATGCAACATATCTCTGGGAGATACACAAAAGGTTGCACTGAGAACTCTTAGAAAAGAGGCGCGACGGATGAGCCATAAACATAAAGGGAATAGATGTAGTCTAGTGAAAGATGAAGTCTCAAGCAGAGCTCTGTCCAGCAGAAAGCTGTCATCCGCTCTATGCAGTTTCTGAAGTCCTAGCGTCTAGAGCGATTCGGAAAGTGGCAATCAATGTCTCTGATGACGTTGGTAGAAAGAGCTGAGTGAAGAGGAGACATCACCTCGTTTGTCACTTGAGGTTTCTTTCCCTCACTATTGGCTGACGTCTCTTCTTCTGGTGCTTCTTGATCCACCTACCTGCGTCTCGGGTTGCTGCGACAGAGAAGGCCTACGTATAGCTTAACACTACATATGCATTAATAGATGTCGCAGTGTGAGTTCTATTTTAGGGCGCGCTAGCACAATAACGGCTACATTCACCACACGTTTGCCTAGATGTCACAAACCATAACTGTGTTTGTACAGTAGGTCTGACCATGGCACACCCAGACGAGCTGATGTCGTAAAAGTAAGTCCTGTAGACACGATGAGATGTTTTAGAAACTTTGAAATGTCATTTGCAAGTCAGTAAAATGCAGTCTTGATCGGAGGTAATCCTGTCAGTATTCTCTCCGCGGATCCTGCGCTGTCCGCTACTCGATTTTTCTTCTTCTTTGATTTTTTGTAGAAGATGCAGGCAGCTATGATACCCAGAGTAGACAGACACAAAGCTAATGTGCACATGACAGCAAGAACTATAGGCAAAACGTCCACCGGCTCATCGCTGTTTTTTCCGGAGCTGCCTGCCGTAGTTGCTGATGTTGTTGTTGTTGTTGGGTTGGTCGCTTTTGGTGCTGCCGTTGTAGCTGGTTTTGTTGTTATTTTTGGCGTTGTGGTTGTTGTCATGGTCGTTGTTGTTGCTGCCGTCGGCTTAGTTGATGTAGATTTAGTTGTAGTCGTGGGTGTTGTCGTGGTTGTCGGCGTCGTTGTGGTCGTAGTGGTGGTGGTGGTAGTAGTGGTAGGGGTTGTAGTGCGACAAGCGGTTTCCAGCTGTGTCACCACAGAAACTAGCGAATATCCTGCGTACGCAGTTGAAGTGCCACACGTGGGACTACTGCTGCCTGGGCTGGTTTGCAAAAATTTTCCCAGCCACAGCGAGTCGCAGTCACACGCCCAGTTGGTGTTCTGGTCTAATTTCACAGTTGTTTGGCCATTGGTTAGCCAGGTCACCATCGAGGATGGAAGTGTAGTCAGTCCAGTGTTGCTCAGGTCCAGGCTTGATATGAGGCTACCAGAAAAGGCGCCATCATTGATTTGTGTCATTGGGTTGTCGCTCAGATCCAAGCTGTCCATGATAACACCATTGAAGTCACTTGCTGAGAGCCAGCCAATTCTGTTATGGCTGAGATCTACTTCTTTTGGCGTTGTTCCAGCTCTCTGAATTGCTTCTGTTGGAGCTACTGTAAGCTCATTATCCGACAGATCGAGCTTATCCAAGGATGTTCCAAAAAGACTGTCATCGGCTACATAGCTGATTTTGTTGCCAGACATATCGACCTCTTTTAAAGACCGAAGATTTGCAAACAGCCCTGATGGTACACGAGTTACTTGCATATATCTCAGATTGATTGTCTGAATGTTATGAAGAGGCTGAAATGTGTCACCATCAATTGACGTTATACGATTTGAGGATAGATCAAGGGACTGTAGATTACTCAAGCCATTAAAATCTTGATCTTCAAGTCGTGTGAGATCGTTGTTTGCCAGGTTGAGAGTTTTCAAGGAGACAAGGTTTACAAATGAAGATGCTGCTAGGTCAGGTATGGTGCTGTGCGACATGTCTAGGTCCTCGAGGTTGTTAAGACCTGTGAATAACGCGCTACTGAATCCTGCGATTTTGTCATTGACCATAGACAGAGACTTGAGATCACCATTGTTTTGAAAAACGGAACCTGAGAACCTCTGGATGTTAGCGTCATCAAGGGTTAGACGTTGGAGGTTTGTGTAGCGAGAGAAAGAGTTTGATAGTACGAGGCCGTTACTGTTGAGATATGGGCAGCTGCCTTTGGTGATGGTGAGTTCAGTGATAGTTGAAGGAATTCTGGGGTCGTCGGGGCAAATGGTACATATGGCAGTAATTGAACTGCATGATGTACATTCTGCTGGGCCTGGACAGTATGACGGGATCGTTGTGGTGGTTGACGTTGTAGTAGCGGTTGTCGTTGTGGTAGTTGTGATTGTAGTAGTTGTCATGCAGTCGATCTCTATTTGTAGCACTGCGGCTGTCAGCGTGTTTCCACTGTATTTTGTTGCAGAGCCACACGTTGGTGATGTATTAGCAGGATTATTGAGAAGAAAGTGACCCAACCACAGTGTGCCGCAGTCGCACTCCCAGTCAGTATTCATGTCCAAATTTATCACAGTTCGACCGTTTGTTAATGAGATCTCCATAGAGGGCGGGAGAGCTGTTAATCCGGTGTTGTTAAGATATAGTCTTGAGATCGAACTGCCTGCAAATGCACCATCTTCGATCTGTAGGATTTGATTGCCGCTGAGATCCACAGTGTCGGTGACTACACCGTTGAAGTCAAGAGCGGTAATCCTACTGATCACATTATTGCTAAGATCCACAACCTTTGGTATTGTCTCAGCGCTGTAAAGGGCAGTCATTGGAACTGTTTTGAGCTCATTGTTGGATAGGTCCAGTTTGTCCAGAGCTGTATCAAGCAAACAGTCATCAGCTACACTGCTTATTTTGTTGCCGGACATGTCCACTACTTTAAGAGATTGAAGATTGGCAAATAAGAGTGGTTGAATTTTTGTTACTTGCATGTCCTTCAGACTGATCTCTTGAGCGTTGTGTAGGGGTTGAAACGTATCGCTTTGGATTGTTGCAATCGGATTAGAGGATAGATCTAGAGTTTCAAGATTGTCCAGCCCATCGAAATCTTGGAAAGAAAGCTGAATGATGTCATTGTGTGCCAGATTCAGATCCTTAAGTGATGACAGAGCCTGAAATGACGACGGTGCAAGATACGACAGAGCATTCTTTGCCAAGTTCAAATCATTAAGGTTATGAAGACCCGTGAAAAGAGCGGAGCTGAAGCTCCCAATATTATTGTTAGCCATCGATAGCGTTTTCATATTTCCGTTGTTTTGAAAAACTGCGCCAGAAAATCTCTGGATGTTGGCGTCATCAAGGACGAGGTTTTCGAGGTTGATATAGCGATCAAATGATGTGGATTTTAGCAGACCTTGGCTGATCAAATCTGGACAGCTGCCTTGAGTAATGGTCAGGTCTGTAATGGTATCAGGGATTCTTGTGTCTTCTGGACAGATACCACAGACTGCTTGTTGAGGATTGCATGTTGCACAGTCCGGCTGGCTGGGACAGGATGGAGGAGTTGTTGTGACAGTTGTAGTTGTTGTCGTAACCGTAGTGGTCGTGCTAGTTGATGTTGTGGTGAGGCAGTCAATTTCCATTTGCGGCATTGCATTTGTCAGTGTCATTCCTCCGTACTGTGTTGCAGAACCACATGTAGGCGGTTTACTGGTTGGATTTTGGCTAAGATAGCGGCCTAACCACAGCGCGCCACAGTCGCACTCCCAGTCAGTGTTCATGTCTAGATTCAGAACTGTTTGACCACTGGCCAGCCATGTTTCCAAATACGATGGTAACATAGTAAGTCCCGTATTGTTCAGATTCAGGTTGGAGATGGTGCTTCCCGCGAAAGCGCCGCTCTCAATACCACTTAAGGAATTGCCACTGAGATCCACCGTGTCAATGCTGACGCCATTGAAATCCTGAGCTTGAATCATGCTGATTTGGTTATTGCTAAGGTCTACAATCTTGGGTGGAATTTGAGTGAGTTGAATAGCATAGGTGGGTACTGCAGTCAGTTTGTTGTTAGAGAGATCAAGCTTTTCAAGGCTTGTTCCCACCAGACTGTCATCAGCTATGGAGCTGATCTTGTTTCCAGACAAGTCCAACTCTTTTAGTGACAGCAGATTTGCAAATAAGCCACTTGGAATGTCAGAGAGCTGCATGTTCCCTAACGTGATGTTCTCAACGTTTGTCAGGGGCTGAAAAGTATCACTGTCAATGTTTGTAATCAAATTAGAGTCCAAGTTCAGAGTTTTAAGTTGGTCAAGCCCTAGAAAGTCTTGATCCCCGAGCTGCGTTAAGTCATTGTCGGCCAAGTTCAAGATTTTTAGAGATACCAAGTTCTGAAAACAGGCTGGTGCAAGATCCAGAATAGCGCTGTTTGATAAATTCAGTTCTTGAAGTTTATTAAGACCGTCGAAAAGTGCACCACTGAAACTCTTGATATTGTTATTGGCCATTGACAAGGTCTTCAGGTTTCTGTTGTTCTTGAAAACCGAACTGTAAAACGACTGGACATTGGCGCCATCGAGGTTCAGGTGTTCAAGACTGGCGTACCGAGAAAAGGAAGTGGTTTGTACCAGACCAGAACCGGCAGGGCTGAAATCTGGACAGCTTCCCTGCATTATTGTTAGCTCGATGACTGTGGCTGGGATCCTTCCATCATCGGGGCAGAGTTGGCAAACAGCTTTTGAAGGATCACATATGTCACAGTCTGGCGGTCCAGGGCACATTGCTGGTGTAGTCGTTGATGTCATCATTGTGGTAGTGGTCGTTGAAGTTGTGAGACAATCATGTTCCATTTGTGGCGTTGCAGCTACTAGAGATTGCCCCGCATAATGTGGAGAACCGCATATTGGTGCTTCACTGGCTGTATTTTTTGAGAGTTGTCGGCCTAACCAGAGCATGTCACAGTCACACTCCCAATTTGTGTTCATGCCCAAGTGCAAAGTTGCCCCGCTAGTTGTCAGCCAGGCATCCATTGAATCTGGTAGAGTCGTAAGTCCAGTATTATTAAGGTAGACATTGGCTATGAAACTTCCTTTGAAAGCCCCGTCCTCGATCATCGTGATCGTATTGCCACTGAGATCTAAGGTGTCTAAATCAAGACCACTAAAGTCTTGAGCTGAGATAGTATCAATCGGGTTATTACTTAGATCGAGCACTCTGGGTGAAGTTTGGGCTTGTTTCAAGGCAGCTGATGGCACCGATGTGAGTTTATTGTCGGATAAGTCCAGTTTGTCCAGAGATGTACCAACCAAACTGTCATCGGCGAAAGAGCTGATTTTGTTGCCGGACAGGTCTACTTCTCTGAGAGTAGACAAACCAGTAAAGAGGTTTGAAGGAATACTGGAAAGCTGCATATCTGCTAGATCAAGTGTTTTTATTTTTGAAAGTTGCTGAAATGCCTGCGGGTCAATGGTGGTAACAGGATTAGAAGACAGAGAAAGATTTTCTAAATTGACGAGGCCATCGAAGTCATGTGTATTCAGTTGTTGAATTTTGTTGTCAGTGAGATCCAAAAATCTGAGAGGGGTAATGCTCTGAAGTGCAGAAGGTACTGCTGTCAGTTCATTCAAGGACAAGTCTATGTTTTCAAGGGACGAAGTACCAATGAAAGTGTCAGTGGCGATGGTATCGATGTCGTTGCCAGACATATCTATGTTTTGCAGATCACCGAGATTTGCAAATAACTTTGGGGGGACGTTAGTGAGATTCATGTCTTGTAAACTTATGACTTTCACTTTGGTGAGAGGCTGGAAGATGTCACTTTCAACCAGGGTAATAGGATTTGAGTCCAGTTGTAAAGTCTCCAACTTCACAAGTCCATCAAAACAATGGTTTGAGAGGTTTGTAAGGCCGTTGTGATCCATAAGTAGCGTTGTCAGAGATGGCAGCGTCTGAAATGACGATGGCAAGAGGACAGTAATTGAGTTGTGAGACAGAGTTAATTCCTCAAGATTGTTTAAACCTAAGAATGTATTAGAATCGAAAATTCTAATGTTGCCGTTTGCCATCGACAGAGTTTTGAGGTTTCCGTTGTTCTGAAAGGCGGAGTTCCTGAACCGCTGGATGTTGGCATTATCTAGGTTTAGGTGCCCTAGGTTCGTGTAACGGGCGAAGGTAGTGTCCATTATGAGACCCACCTGGCTCCACATCGAATTACTGCAGCTGCCTTTCATAATTGTGAGGTCCGTAACCGTTGTGGGGATTCTGGGGTCGTCGGGACATATACTGCAGACAGCTTGTCCAGAATCACACACTGTGCATTCTGGTGGGCCAGGGCATGGCGGTGGAGTGGTTGTAGTGGGTTTAGTTGTTGTGGTCGTTGTCGTTGTTGTTGTGGTGCAGTCTCTTTGTACTTGCAAAGCGGCAATGTCAAATCTGATGTTCATGTACTGACCTTGACCACACATAGGACCACCTTTGCCTTGGTTATTCAGATATAAGCCTATCCACATTGTCCCACAGTCACATACAAAATCAGTAATTTTATCCATAAGGAGAGTTGTACTGCTTGAAGTCAGCCACTGCTCCATTGAGGGTGGTAGTGTGGTTATGTCGGTCTCACTCAGATCCAAAGTTGTAATGGTACTTCCAGTAAAAGCGCCATCTTCTATCTTAGTGATGGGATTGTTGTGGAGATCCAGTGTCTCAATAGTAACGCCAATGAAATTCTGAGCTGAAATATTTGCAATTTGATTACCTGACAAGTCCACATTCTTCAAAGAGGAGAGACCTGAAAACAGTCCTGGTGTAATGTTTGTGAGTTGTGTACCTGTCATTATGATTTCTTGAATGTTGACCAAAGGCTTGAAAGTGTCGGTTTCAATGCTGGCAATAGGGTTGGAAGACAGATCCAAATACTCCAGACTGCCTAGCCCGTTAAAATCTGTGGCTGCTAATGATGGAATTAGATTTCCTGCTACGTTCAATGATTTCAGTGACGAAAGTGGAGCAAAGACGTTTCCTGTAAGTGTTAGGATTTTGCAATTTGCCACGTTGAGTTCCACTAAATTGCTGAGACCATTGAAGGTTATGTCTTGAAAATATTCCAAGCCACTATTGGCCAGCGACAAAATCGTCAAATTGACGTTGTTCTTGAAGACTTCACCGAAGACTCTGGCAATACCGATTCCTTCAAGAGACATCGTTTGAACTTTCGTGAATCTTGAGATATGTGCCTCACGGAGTAGACCAGGGCCATTGTAGAGTGAACAAATAGGGGACATAGGCAATAACTTGAGATTAACCACTGTGTCTGATATGTTTGTATTACTTGGACACAGTGCACAGGTAAAGTCCGTCGCCGTGCACATATCACATTCTGCTATTGTCGGGCAAGCTGCAAGCACTTTGAATCTGTCCAGGTGAAAGTCAGTGATGAGCAACAATAGATTGAAAGATATGAAAATTGTCCTTGTATTTGCCATTGTCGAAGCTTCTTAGATTGCGTTATCTTTTGTTGGTAGTCCGTGTATTTGACGTTTCTGTTACTACCTTTCGCTTTCCACTTTTTGCACCTTAGTACCTGTTTTTCGCCTTCGATAATTTCGCTTTTAGAATTAAGTAACGAAACCGTAGTGAAGTTTTTTCTTTCTTTCTTTTAAAATGCTGCCGGCGCTTACGTCTTGATCATGAAGTGGCTACAGAATTTATGTTCAAAGTTTTATGCATAATTCACTTCACTAAGTTCACTCTGATATCCTGGTTGAAAACACGTCACGTCAAAAGTTTCACAAACAATATGTCGCGTCTTGAGAGAACAGTGAGTTTTAATATCAAAAGCGACACTGAACGCCTGACGTAGACAACATTTCTATTAATGGATTAGTCTTTAACTTGTTGTTGCCTGAAGGGGGAGGGGCTACAACACAAGAGGTACTTTTTTTTTCTCCTGTTTGAAAAATGGGTAGGGCTGAAGTGTAGGTTAACCTTTACTTTATCAGTTCGCCTCCCCCTCAGGTCCCTCTTCCACCTTCTCCTGTTCCAATCCGTTTCGTTTTCTGGCACACTTAAGCTATCATAAGATCAGATAGTGTAAACCGCCAATTGAAGTAGTGATATTCAGGAGCTCTCTCCTTGTCGAGCTCAGGCTGCGAATATCGAAGATGTCCTTTATTAAGGGACTATTTCTCTCCCTATTGACATAACGGAAGCCCTACATCCCTTCCCCCCCTTTATGAATTATCACCCATAGTTCTCTCCATATATCAATATATGCCCTCCACTCCCCCCTCCCACNGAAAGAAAGAAAAAAAAAAAGAAAGAAAGAAAGAAAACCAAAAAAAAATCCTACCTCCTCCTCTCATCCTCCGTGCCACCCCACACATCCACCCACCCACCAAAAAAAAGCAACAAACAAAACAACAGTTTGTTAAATTACAAAGTTCAGTAACTTCAAAAATTGAAATCTTATGTACTTCAAAGCTGGCACCTATTATGAGACAGATATTATCTACTCAGGCTGCAGATTTAAAACATGTAATTACTATGGTTATGTCACAGCTGAAAAATTTAAAAAAACTAATGTGCAACACCAGCGCGAACGGCGAAAGTCTTTAATTGTTAACCTCGTGCACCTCATATTTTTTTACTGTTTTTTTTTTTTCTGGGACAACATTATAGCTCCTGGATCAGTGAAAGTCGTTAACGATTGTAGATATATCTGTCTGTCAGTGTGCATAGAATTTTATCTCATTATTCTTTTTAACTGCTGGAGTTACTGGACTTTGGATTAAGGAAACTGTTGGGGAGAGTGGGCACCTGGTATATGTGTGGTCTGAGGATAGGCAAAGCTGGAAAAGACCCTGTAAGTAGAATAATTCTTTTGGATTCGGATATGGCATTGAAAGGCTTGTTTTTACCTCTTTGTAAATATGTTTCATGGTTTGGAAGTTGGCACTCCCAAAATGAAGACGCCCTACTACATTGTAGAGCCTCACCCACTCCAGAAATTGAGATGAATGAAGGAAGGAAGGCAGGTAACATAATATGGACGTGATTTTAATTGGCATAGATAAGAGACAACGTCTTTTTGGGGTTTGGTATCATATCATGAGTTGGTTTTCCTTATCTTGAAGAGATTTTGAAAATCATAACTATATTAAGCCAGTGTTGGGCCGTTCTCAGGCGTCCGCGATATTTACTTAAGAGTCGCCATAGCTAGTGTAAAGAGCAGTAAAATTTTAGTTGCGAGATATCAACATGGTACCCTTAGCACTCCATATTTTGGTAAAGTTAAAAATGATAATGAAAATGCGACTTTTGTTTACTTGTAAGGGAAATTAATTTACAACGTCATACAGTGTTGTGCATCTCATTTGTTATACAGACCTCGTTCATAATACAGACACATAGAACAATACACATCATACGTGTAAATGCGTAAATTTTACAAATGAAATACATAACAGAGTCATTGCTGGTTGTCGGCGGTGCAGGGGGGACCAGAGCGCAGCACCGCGGGTGATCAGCAATAACTTTGTTACCTATTTCATTTGTAATGTTTTGTATTACATGTGTAGTGTTGTCTGTGTTTGTAATATAAATGAGATGTATAACATTGTTTTGCATTGTAAACCAATCTCCTTACGGGATAAATAAAAGTAGTTTTCTTTTTTTTTTGGGGGGGGGGGGNGGGGGGAGGGCGGAGGACGGGGTAAACATCCTAGTATTTTATTTCTTATGCAGTCTAATTCTGTCAAGCCGCCTTGTCACTTTTACCCCTGTAAGTCCCACCTCTTTTCTTGTAGCCCTTCCCTAAACTCTCAGAATGGTCCTCCGTGACACTGCCATCGACTGAAATAAGAGTCCACCTCATTTATCATACCGTATCACTAGTTTGAAACTATTATATGACGGAACCAGTCCATCGGGAAAGGATCTGTCGTTGAAATGAGAGTACAGCCATGACCCGAGATCTTCGTGGGAGAAATCTGGAAGCACACTCGCGTATTCGTCTATGATCTGCGTTGATAAGCTTGGTCAGATTTCTTTATTTAGAAATGTTATCTGTCTGATTTAATCTGATATTGTAAACGACCATATTTCTGTCCCACCCACCCATATTTTTGTATGATCGTCAATTTAACTGACCAGTTTAGGGGCTGAGATATTAGCGATTGCTTGAGAGTTTCAAAGTTCATTCGGATAAATTTGGTAAACTGTATTCTCCTTCTGTCATATAGTAACTGGCAGCCCACCGAAGTCTTTGGATGTGAACTTTTAATCTAGGTGCATATGTAGAGAAGGAACTTTCTATTTCCATTATAAAACTGGAGGAAAAGAAACTCAGTCTATCATTTCATTATTCTACCCATCACTCCGACTCTTGGCAATTTCAGAAGAAGACATCGAAATTTGTGCCCTCTTGTTATTGTTTTGAATGCCCGTGATAGTGACATCATTTTCTCAGAAAACGTTCATGATGAAGAACTACTTGACATTGTTTGGCCATGCAGCTTTGCTGCTCCTCAGTCTACATATTCAATTTATGATAGTGAAATGCACTTGCCCATCTCCTCCTGATTGTATCAGATGTAGTGCATCTCAAGCCATCTGCCAGTTGTGCCCAGAAAATGCTGATATACCCGACACAGTGACGGATTTACGAATATTGCCAGGTGGGTGTTCGGGCCTCAGTCGCATGGGTTTGATCAGGACAACATCGTTTGCTAGATACACGGCGCTGGAACGACTGACCCTTAACGGTGTGAATGTGATGAGATTCTTCGGTCCAGTTTTCGAGAAAAACGTCAACCTCAAAACGCTCTTGATGACTCAAACAAAGATTCGCAGCTTCAGCGGGCAAACGTTTCAGGGTCTAAGTAAGCTTGAGGACTTGAATATCGCGGGCAGCACAGTCGCCCTTCTTCTCGACGGGTCCTTCAAGGAGCTTGTATCCCTGAAAGTGTTGAATCTGGCGAGTAACTCTCTTACGCAGATACAAGAGCACGCATTTGATGGTCTTGGGAATCTAGAAACTCTCTGGTTGACCTCCAACCCGATCAGCACCATCGAGTCAGCCAGTTTTCAGCCGCTGGTGAACATCAAGACAATACACATGAAAACAATGGAACTAACGGATATTTCTTCAAAATTATTTGCTGGTCTTTCTACGCTGAAAGAAGTGGAGATAGCGGGCAATAAAATAAGTACAGTTGCTGATGACAGTTTTACTGGAACTTCTCTTGATAAGCTCGACCTGTCAGAAAACCAACTCACAGCTGCGCCCACAACGGCTATTCTTCAAAGCGCGACTGTGCCAAAAAATTTGGATCTCCACGGAAACAGAATTAGTAGAATCGCAGCCCAGGATTTTAAAGGCGTCTCCATACCAACATTGCTTGACCTTAGTGATAACCCCATCCGTCTGATCGAAGACGGCGCCTTTGCAGGAAGTACCATTGCGAGTCTGGATTTGAGTAACACCAGTCTGAACTCTCTACCAGCGTCCATGGAAAACTGGTTGAAGACCGGACAAACGGCTCTGAGTTTAGAAGACAATCAATGGGCATGCGACTGCAGTACCCTGTGGTTAGGCAGATTTCTTTTGGCCAATCCACGGAGTAAAGGCCCAACCTGCGGAGTCGGCTCAAAATATGCAGGAAATTCTTTGGTAGGCGCCATGCCACAGATGGAAATAGATTGTAAGCCAACAACAACTACTACTACCACTACCACCACCACTACCCCCACCACTACCACCACCACCACTACCACAGCAACAAAACCTACTACGACAGCGAGCACCACTACACCGCCTACCACCAAGCCAACCACGAGGAGCATCACGGTGAAGACAGCTGTCCCAATAGCTACCTTGAAAAGTTTAAGTACCATCACTCCAGCAACAACAACAACAACAACAACAATAAGCACTACTATGACAGAGGGATCAAGCACTGCGCAAACCACAGCTCATCCCTCTGTGTCAGCTACTTCAGCATTTGCTCCGTCAACACAGCGTCCATCGTTTCCAGGTGTAGCATCTGAGGACAACACAGTTGACATTTTTACCATTGTCTTGATTGCCATGTGCTCCCTGGCCGTCTGTCTGTCTTGCCTTGGTCTCATTATAGCGTACCTTGTTTGCAGGCAGCAGATGGCACGTGGACACAAGGTCGAAACTATCCCCACCAAAATAGCAATGGCTGCTTCTGTTGCTCGCTAAAAAAAACAATTCATGGATATGGCACCGTCTCTGTGTCCAGGCTAAAAGAAGAATGATTTTTCAGTTTGAGTGGGTTTGAACAAACAAGGAACTAGGAAAAACCTGTTGGATTTTGTAGACCTTTATTACACTTACTACTTATTACACTTTCATGAAAGACCCGAATCAGTTCTAGATGGGAATATCCTGACAATGTTTTGTTGCCTCGCTGTCTTTAGTAAGAAAGTTTTTTATTTTCATCTTGTATGAAGTGTTGTGATTGCCACGTGTGCTCCTTAGATTATGAATCAATCTGTGTTATTAGGAGTTGGGCTAAGTGCAGAAAAAAAAATGGAAGGGAAGGGGATGCTTTTGGATTTTCATTTCTTTTAGACGGAATTTATGCAGCAAACCTGTTGAATGTGCGCGTTACTTTAGTGTTCGTTTGCTTTCTATTTGTCCCCACCACTACTTTTGTGAGGATCAGAACAGTATCCCATTGAAGGAATCTCTGAACTAACGAGAGGAATAATACTATTATTATCCTGAACCGCATATCTGTCACTTTGTGGACACTATTAATAATGCTGGAAATTTTCCGTACTGCTTTATACTTTTACACCTTATCTCATACCTCCATGCAACTGCGAAACACAGATAATCATATAATCAAACGCTGATTCTAGGTGCTTTGTCACTGCACGGTAGCAGGCAAATTTGGTGGTTGTTTTTTTTTTTTTAAAACGTTTTAGAGTTAAATTCAGTGAGCTGATAACACCGTATCTAGTGTGTCCGCCTGACACCAAACTGAATTTCACTATCAAGACCAGTAACAAGAACATCAAAGCAAGCATTAGTCTGATATACTTTGTAACTGTTGAGGTATGAAATAGTAAGAAAATTAAAAAGAAAATGTTTTTTTTTTTATTTCTGGCAGTTTTGATGGTGTGTACATAAGGATAGCAGGTAAATGCATAACTGGTGGTGGTAGCAACAACAACAACAACAACAACAACAACAACAACAACAACAACAACAAAATGCTTGAAAAATATTTTGAAACAGTAATGAAAAGTGAAGAAAACGAATACGATTTTAAGTGGGGAGGAGATATTATGTGGTTGTATTGCAAGTACATTTTGTATTCAAAACCCTTTAAATTGGTATGTATTCCTCATTTTTATATGAGTCCATGAGTTGTATTGAACAAAATCAATCTACAGATATTTCATGGTTTTGATTGATGGCAGATTTGATGTCACCTCATCCTGTCTCAGGACTGAGATTTGTACTTGTCTTTCATTTCCTGCATTTTTCTACACGTAATTTATAATGGCTGAGAAATAGACACCGAGTTTTTCATATTATCAACATATGCTTTCTTTGTTTCATTAAATTTCATTGAAAATGGATGTAACTGAAGTTTCTGACTATCAGTCTTGTGTCACTGTATTTCTCCTGTTGTTCATGTGCTACCATCGCAACCGTGACGTAAAGCATTTCTTGCATTTTTTTTACCTATTGCTTTAATTACCAAGACCACCACCACCTCCACCACCATCATCGTTTGATGTCCTTCACTGAAAGTAAGTATAATGCAACAGTTTAATGAATACTCTTTAATAAAACAAAACATATATATGAGATTGAAAAGTAAAGGTGACGAAATCAAAATGTTGATATTTGAAAGAAAATGAATGTTGTTAAATTGTTTCGTTTCTGTTAGAGCAATAAAAGCATTAGTTAAGACGACCATCGGTCATCCCGGACACTACCATGTCAAGCAAACTATAGCTGAACGTCAGCCTGTACATCTCTATCCCATCCTGCATCGCGGCGATGTTGCACACCACCGTCCTCACCACCGAAATCCTGGATATCCATCTCATCCACGTCTGACTCACCGAAATCAAAGTCTGAAAGAGTAAAGCTGGACACGCTGTCGACCTCCCTGGCAGAGTGGTCATCCATCACAGTTAAGACGAGATCTGGTACATTGCCTGTGGGCTCGCGCTGACGAGCAGAGCGACCAGCCTTTCTTCTTCTCAGTGTTCCGTTTGCAACAAGGTCGTCGATTGTGGGAATGCTGTCATTGTGGTACATTTTTAAGTCTTCGTCGCTCAGAACGAAACTTGAAGAAGGAATGAGGAGAGGGAATCCTGGGGTATACGTTTGCCTTTTTAACATCATGTTTGGCAAGGACTCAGTATTCTCAGTTTGTGCAAAGCGCAGATCTGGGCCGTGGATTTGGCCAGGTCTCAGGTCTCTACCGTTTTGAATGAACCTATAACTTCGTTTCTGGCCATCTGC
Source organism: Ellobium chinense (assembly GCA_033807755.1). Taxonomy (NCBI): domain Eukaryota; kingdom Metazoa; phylum Mollusca; class Gastropoda; order Ellobiida; family Ellobiidae; genus Ellobium; species Ellobium chinense. The sequence continues at coordinate 301,150 of JAWQUT010000188.1, forward strand.
CTTAGAGGAATTATATAGTTTATGTCCGTTACGGTCGTATGGGTGATCGTCACTGGCAGATGCAACGCCACCATTATCAACATTGGTATCCCCAGTGAAGTTCATTTTGGTAGCATTGTGGAGTTTTGGTGAATGACGGCCAGAGAGAATATGCGAATTTGAAATAACGGATACATCCGCAGTGGCATGGTTAGTGACAGTGTTATTTTTTTCACTCGAGTCGGTGTCTTTAAGAACGAAGTCGTGGCGCTGAACGAGGTAGCTTTTTGCGACGTCTGAGACACACAGGCCGAGAATGGGCGATATCGTGGATTTGATACTGGCAGGAGGAAGGCTAGTGATGTCTTGACCAGAGTTAGTTCCTGCACAAGCAGCATCACTGTCTTCAGGATGTGATTTCGACATGTCCACGCGGCCTGCAGAAAAGGTATCGTTCGGGCGTAGAACCTGAGTGAGTGTAAAAGTGTCATTATGACTGTCGTGCGAGTCTGACTGGACTGTATCTGTGTGTGATTTCAAGGTTTGTAACTGATCACCAATTTTGCTGAAGTGGTCATTGTCAGTGCTGCTGATCCCATCGGTACTGTAGCGGTTGCTGAGGTGTATATAGTCATAGTGTGCGTTGCCTGTATCGGCAGGATGTTCCCTTGCCGCGACATTATCTCCGTGGGTTTGCCTATTTCTCTCCGTTGATGTCGTCTCAAGGAGATGTGATTGTGCTTGGTGAAAGTCTGGGCTGTGCGCAGCTAATCCTACGACTGAATCATCTTTACTGGTTTCACTGTTTGTTAGGGCATCGTCGTCTTCCTCGTAAATTGTATTTGCCCGTGGATTCACCTTGCACGTATTTGCCGTCATGATGCTAGTTTCATCTCTCTTCTTCCATGAAAAAAGTGGATTGTCCTTTTTCTTCACATATTTAACACGGTTTGCTTTCGTCAAAATCGTTGTAAGACTTTGTTCATTCACGGCCTCACGTTCAATGTCTGGACACTGAGTATTGCCATTGTGGCATGCCATTGCACCTGGCATGCTCTGTGTGGCAGATACATGTTTCAGGATTTCAAACGGTGCCTCATTACCGGCCACAGTCCTTGAAATCACTGCTCTTGGTACACTTTCGTCTCGCTGAGAAACCTGCCGTTCTATCTCAGGAAGAGAGACTGCTTTTTCAGTTGCTATCTTCGTAAGATTTAATTCGAACTGGCCTTTATTGTTTCGAAGCTCAGCAGCTTGGAATAGCCACTCATGGTCTGCTCTGATATCCTGAAAAGACGACGAAGGGGTACTTGTGTAGAAGTTTGTTTCGCTTGTGACAAGATTGATAGGGAATTGTTGATGACTGGTTTTTGGAACCCTGCCGCATGCATCCGTTCTTATGTCATCTGCAGATTGACTTTTGCCCCTCCGTAAGTTACTGGAAGAAGATAGTCTTAATTTCTGAGGGAGGGTTTGCATGTCGTGCTTGAAATCAATCCCTTGCAGTGTGGTAAGACCTTTCTTTGACGGTCGACTGTTGGAACTCAGCACTTTGTGACCTAGCTTTAACTCAGCACCTGCAGCAGAATGTTGTCCTGCAGTCCAACCCTCATTCCACTGTGAATCACCTGAATGTCTTGACAGTGAAGAAGGTCTGACAGATCTTTCCAGCAATGATCTATATGTCACTGCCTCGACCACTCTTTCTCGACGGTACCCAGCCAAGGAATGTTGTCCGAAATTAACTAAGTTCATCCCAGTGACTGCCGAGTAAATGTGGACCATATCCTCGTCATGCATCTTGAGTTTCTTCCTTTCTCGTCTTTGCTTCCTTTCTTTCAGGCAGAGCAGAAGGGTCAAGCCGATATTCAGCAAGATGACAATGAGGAAAACCGACCCGACGACCGCATAAATGATGAGTTGGTCGCGGGTTATCGTAACATTGTCTTTGTCTCTGTGAGTGCCGTGTGGTGTGCCCAAGGTGTTGGTTGAATCCATCTTGATGAATATGGGCTGTCTTTACGTTATAGATAATCTGTCCAAAGACTTGTATCCATTTTTTCACTTATGGTTGGCAATATGCACTCAATTTGTCAAACGATGTTCTCTCTTCCATGCGGGTTAGTTTCTTCAGACACCTTTCAGCACCGGGATTAACGTACTCGGCCCGTGAGAAAAGGGATGCCAATACGCCATGCTATGGAAATACAATTTTAAATATTTATCGTGTCTGCAGTTAGCACTTTTTGACACCATAAACACTTTCTTTCCTCAGACTACCCTAGCTGAAATGCAGCGTTTGTCTAAGTTTGGGTCAGACAAACATATTCGGCCGTAAACTTATAAAATGTCAGCAAAAAATGGCAATCAAGTCACTTTGGAATATATCCATATGGTGGGAATATACAGCAGTCAAGTCACTGTGGAATATATCCATATATTGGGAATATACACATCCATTTCTGCTGCCAAGCTGTAGAACTGTTATAGATCTTACACACACAATACCCACGAAAAACGAAGACTGTTGCCTTGTGCATTGAAACCGTTAACTTGCCGTCCAGACTAAATGATGAAGAATGACTAAGTAAAGAAGGCTGAAATAATAGGGAAAACTTGACACATCTGACGGCGGTAGGCTATGGGTTACTTCTCGGTGACCCATCTAGAAAAGAGTATCGTGGTGTATGACCGGGTAAAAGAGTAGTCAGCGTCCAGTGCCATGTGTCTAGGACATGTACCGAGTTGTAGCAACTTTTAATGCAAAGTGGCTCAGAGGCGTGGTGGTGGCGAGGTAAGGGTGGAGATATGGGGCGGAAGGGGGAGGGGGACAACGGTAATAATCAACGTTATTATAGCGTGAAGGAGCTGATTTATGCTTCTATTGTCCATCTTTACCCCAGTCCACCTAAGCAATGCTAACAAGGTCTAGAGGCGGATTCATAGGTATGGAATCCGCGAAGTTTGAATTGAGGGAGCTAGGGAAGGGAAGAGAGGAGAGGGGTGGGGATAATGGCTGACCTCCCGTTCCGCCGCCTTGCATGCCAATAGCTGAAGAATTAAGTGGCATGAATGACCTGTCGATGTCTTAAGATTATTCACAGTAGCTCTCAGAGGCGAGTCTAACACGTCCCTGACCACTTAAATAGTCATTAGCACCTTGCCTTGTCCTCTTGTAGCGTGGCATGTCGCTGAATACACCACACAGTCTCATGCAGGAATATTCGAACGAGGCCTGGAGTGGATAATATGGTTGGAGGCGACGTACGAAAAAAGATTAAATAGCTTCTTTTTGTCTTGTTTTGAAAGGGCATATTAGACCATGGTGGCAGATAATCACATACAGTGTTTGTTGGTTCAAGAGTGGTTTTTATCATTATGAATTTTTTTTTTTGTTTGTTTGTTTTCAACTCCTGTTAATCGTCTCCAAGTTTCGACTCCTTTCTCTCTCTCTCTCTCT
>JAWQUT010000188.1:304607-317140 GCA_033807755.1 Ellobium chinense
GTTCTTATGTCTGCGTGGAGTCAGAAAGTATAGTACTGTCACCCAGTATTCTGTATCACATGTACCTTAAATCTGTTTCCCCCACCAGAAAGTGTCGAACCTTCCCCTCCCCTAATCAACCCGTCACGCCTCTGCGCCCCTCCGAACAGTCTATTTATGAAGGATCTATCCTGATCGGAAATATAAAAACATTCTGTTAAGTCTGTTTTGTTATGTAATGAGATCCCAGCCTGTTCTGGCTAGTCCGGTGTTTTTATTAGTGATCTTACAGAGCCGGGATAATGGGCCATAACTCTGCAAGTTATTATGGCCTGCCTCTCTGAATACAAAGGGGAAGAGTGTAACTGATTAAGGGGCTTGTGGACATGGACAATCTGGAGCTGTTTGTTACAAGAGAGAGAGAGAGAGAGAGAGAGAGAGAGAGAGAGAGAGAGAGAGCATATCTTACAGCCAGTCAAAAGGAAGCTTATGTTGCTGAGTTCGGAATTGAAAGTGAATAGCACCATCCGAAAAGAACTTTTTTAAAAAAATTTTGGTGAGAAAAATAGAGAGTAAAATAATCTCCTATATATAAAACTAATGATGTTAATGCGCAGTAATTTCGAATAATTTAGAGTGTTTGCGCGGCATTAGATGAATCATGTAATATATATTACATTTTTATCAGGTTTTTATTTCATTGCGTTCATTAAATTTTTTTTTCATCGGTTAATCTTCTGCCACTTCAAACGACTGTATCTCAGGCCAGAATAATGCTAGGTAATTCGAATTTTTTGTTTAAACCCAACAAAAGCACACACATTAAATTTTCATGTCGTGCCAATAAATGTAAGACTTAACCTTAATTTTGACTGGCAGCAAGACGTAAAATATAAACGGATAGGGGAAATACTAAGGTATCAGATTTTCTAGAGCTTCCTCTCTGCACCTGCGTATAATAATATAGTGACAATTTCTGTTTGTAGTGCTGTCAACAACATCGCTATAAATTGATGACTAACTGTTAGAAGGGACCTGTATATTGTTCCGCCATGACACAACTTTTTGAAGCAAAAAGGAAGTGGAAAACTTAGAGGGGCAATTCCAGCAAAAAAGCCCGTCAAATGCGCACATGTTTGAAAAAGACTGACCTTTTATCAGTTAGGTTTGATTGTTTCTGTCAGGTGTTGATTTATTCCTTAACTATAATCCGAAACTGGTTGCTCTAACATCAAAGCCTTTTCGGAAATTAACCTAAATGGCATGGCATTCTGGTGGAATTTCCCGGAAACGAGCAGTAAACCACGGCAACGACAGTCAGTAAAACCTCATCCAGAATGTATGACCATCTCTAATCCATAGCAACAGAGAAGACAGCGATTCACTGCAACATGCAAATGCATGACACACCCTCGACATATTTATACACATGTATAATGCAAACAAACTTGCAGTAAATTTATATAAACGTTTTTGTTTGTGCTGATTTATCTTCATACCAGATTTTTAATTTCAGTTCGAAAATCTTAATCATGCGTCATACCCTTTGGCTTCAGGAATAATTTATGTATTCAAAGCGTGTGGTATGTGACCATCTGCGCAGTATTGCATATTAAACTGTCATTCACTGTTATGAATCGGTATTAAGGTTGGGTTTTCCAATTTACTTTTCATGTTCATGATTGTGAACCTGTACCCCCTACGTTGAACTTTTTAAATTGTGTGTGGGTGAAGTATTTAAGAAATCTGACATAACGAGCGCGTTGGAATTAGTTGTTGTATTTTTTTATTTTTTTTTAATTCTTCCTGTGAAGTGTGAATGAGGACATGATTGCAATTGGTTTAGGTGCACTTTGTAACCCGTAATTAAAAATCCACAAGATGTTTATTATAGTATGAGACAGGAGCAGAGAAAACATAGACAGTAGGATTTTCTTTAGGTCAAATGAGTTTGGGGAGACATTCGTCGCTAGTCGTAAATCTGAGGCGGGATTTGTAAACTTTTAGAACGATTTTAATTTTTTTTTCCCCAGTAATGCAAACTTTAGAGTTGGAGTATAGGAAAGAAAGGGAAGATCAGTGCGCATTCAGTGTTGTTTGTTTTTTTTTTTTTTGGGTGTTNGGGGGGGGGGAAGAGGGATTTGGAATTTGAAGTAGCGAATCTCTCGTTTGCGCGATCCTGAGAAACCACTGAGATTTAGATACCAAATAAAGGGAGAAATATTATCATAAATGTTGGTAGGACGGAAACTGATTGTAGAAGTTCCGTAGGACATTATTTCGTCAGGTCCTTTTGTACTGTTTTAATTGTATTGAGACCAGTGGAAGATAAGGCATACTACCTTAACGAGTAGAAAAACTATCATAAATGTTGATAGGATGAAAACTGATGGTAGAAATACTGCAGGACTTTTATTTCGTCAGGTTCTTTTGTACCACTTAGTATGTAAAGACCAGTGGAAGGAGGGCGTACTATCTTAACGATTAGAATAGGGTCCCTTTCATCTCATTCACATGAGTGTAAGATGTCCTCTCGTCCTCCCTTAACCCAGGATTGGTTACAAGGGAATCCCATGTCCCACTGTTTACGTATTATAATGGTATTAAATATTAAAGATGAATGGAAATTGGATATACAGTCGTAACGATTGGAAGATGATCCCTTTTTCCCCTTAAGTTGGACGTCATAATATCCAGCTTTGTCCTGGGAGAAATCGAAGGCAGTGATGTGTGAGATTGAAATGTGCCAGTGAAGATGTTATTATCTTTCATACCTTAAATATTTCAGGGATTAACTACTGTGGAGGTGGAGAAATAAAAATATAGTCTACTTTTTTTTGGTATTGTTTTGAAATGCATGAGGCCAACTTGGTGGAGAGTAGGGACTTTATAAATATAGTTCGTCATCATCATTTCTATTATTACTCATGAACGATCAGCAAGAAATACTCTGCCCCCTGTCAGTAATGGCGTGAGATGCTTATTGACACTGCAGTGATTGTTTCTTAAAAACGTGAACAACAGTAGGAGTCAAAGGAAGAGGGAGAAGAAGACAAGGAGTAGAAAAATGGTTCGACGGTACGAGAACTGATATTCTTTGCCAGCGGTCATCAACAACTAACAACAGATAGCATAGTGACAGCACTGACCATAACGATCATTACATCGACAGCACATCATTGCTGGAATGCCATACCCCAGTAAATCCAAATTTAACTGGAGATGCAAAAACCAAAAAAAGTATTTATTTTCGTTGGAATGACTCTTAGTAATGCAGTTCGTTAGAAATAAGCTCTTCTACTAGTGATTGCGTTGTAATGCATAATAGAATCTAGTCTATCGAGTTAAAGCTTACTGAGCTACAGTCAACAAATATGATTTATTGACATTGCCTGGTGCACAAGTTCTCTTTCGCTACTGGCAGTTTGTGAAGCGCCTAAACACATGGATGCAATATTCCAGTATGGGCTTAGATTCTGTTGGTGAATGATAATAGTAACTGTGGGTCTTGAGATTTAGACACAATATTCGCGACGTGTGGGCAGTCCAAAGGCACTAAAATCAGAGTTTCGGTCAGGATGGCGTTTATGGGGGTATGGCATCCAAGCGATGAAATAGCATAACACAACATGAAAACTAATACCAATAAACACGAGATCGACGTAACAAAAACAAACAGCAGCACAGGAACATCAATATCTGCTGACGCCAAATGAATGACAAGAAGCAAATTAATGTATGTCAATCACTGTATTACGACACAAGTAACAAGACTAATCACATCGACAGCTAAAGACAAATTCGCAGTCACATTATCGAATGTAGATGCAACAGTGTAGACTACAAATGACATGGGAACGAATGGGAGCTTGCGCATTTATGATGGGATATCTTGTCATCGTAAGAATAAGAATAATTTTATTCAAGAATCACATTAATGCAGCATGTTGAACGTTTCGAATGGTGCATTCAGCACCAATGTACTAATGTAGTTCTTAGTATAAGATCCCATCGTTAATGTGCAAGCTCTCAGTTATCTTATGACAGTGACTGTATAAATGGGAGAAGAAGTGGCGAGAGACAAAATATGATAAAAAATACAGAGATAATCACCAAACGATCTCTTTATTTACACGGCATTGTTAAAATGTTCACGGATTAGCAATCAAACCACAACCCAGACTACGCTGTAATTTATGGATGCGCAGGTCATAATTTTTGATGATACCCATTTGTAGAAATGACTTTCTTGTATTAAAAGTTGAATCGACCGTAAACATACATGTATTTACACTGATGATTGAGACACTTCAAAATGTTGGGCAACGGAAATTGATAACATTCTTTGAAAAGAAAGTGTCACAGTGACTCCAGATATATTTAGTTATTGTCAATAGTGTTATATTTACATTGTGTAATAAAATTTAGGGGAAACACATATCTGTCGGAACGTTGTGAGACCAGTCGTAATTTATCCGTGCAGTTAAGGCAGTTAACGATAAAAGAACATTTTCACACTCTCTGCCCACTTTCTTTGCTGTTTTGTCAACGTCTAAACTCTGGTTATTTACGAGATCTAAGTTCAAAGGCTCAGCCTAAGACGTGTGGTCGTGCACAGTTTCGCTAAATGCCTGTTTCTCTTGCAATATTCTGTTATCACACCGAGAACTTCTGTGTCTTTTCAGTCTTTTTCTATATGTCACGCATAGAACGCCTTCAATTGTGATTAGGTCTGGACAATATACACAATAATATCTGGGAGGTATCGCGAAATATTTCGAGATATTAACTCTAAATCCTGAATAAATATTTTGGCAGAGTGGTTAAAGTTCCAAGGGTGGCAAAAAATGATAAGACATAACTCCGTATCCTACTAAGCCATTAGTAACGATGTACGTATCACTGTAGCAAAATAGTGGCATTGCCTTAATTTGATATCAGTCTTCGTCTTTTTTCCCCCTCTTTCCTTGTCTCTCCCTGGCCTTGAACAGATTATAAATATGAAATATATATTTCAAAACAAACACTGCCTATCATATTTTGTGAACAGATCAATATCAGATCAATAATTCAAACCATTTGCAAAGAAAGGGGATCGGGGAAATAAAATTAATTTGAAGACAGTTGGAATGTATACCATAAAACTAGGCGTGTGAAAGTAGAAGTAGTAACTCAAGCGTCTCCTATCGTTAGCTTTAACAGTGACATGGACTGAACAGAAGGTAAACTTACACTTAACGTTCCTCACAACACATGCACGCAGAGAAAGTGTTGAAATATGATTACCGTACTGAATAAAAGAACAGGAATAGAAGAGGCATGTAAATAAATAAAGAAATTATTAACAAGTAATGACCAACATTCCTCACATATATCGCACTCATGCATGGGGAAAAAAAAATCGATACAAGTCAAAAGAGTCAATCAGGTAATGATAATCTCCGGATCATCATCAGCGTAGACTGTCATACCCATTGGCGTCTTCTGCCGCTCAGACCGGAGCTCACTTCTGGCTCTGGAAAGAGAAAATGACTGGGAGGAGCTCCCACGTCTTCCCCCAGCATCCCAGTAGCTGTCTGCCTTCCTCCCTCGTTCTCCGCCCCTGCCAATCTTCTGTACTCGCGAGCCTTTCTTCTCTCCAAGCTCCGACATGACCATGGCGTCCATGATACCTTCGTCCACTGAGCCCAACTCAGATCGCTTCAGGAATGTTCTTTTCTTGATCCGCTTGTCCTGCCTGTACTTGTAGAGCATACAGGCCAGCGGAGCCAAAATCACGGTTACGCCAATGATGGAGGCGATCACGATGCCCCAGGTGACGGTGGTAGACATGCGGTATGGATCCAGAGGGCTCGACTGCTCTCTGACGTACGTGTTGGTCTGAGGTTGGTTCTCCAACCGGGCTGCACCTCCAGGGTTGCCGCCTCCGTGAAGAGAAGCGCCGGGTCCTGCGGCGCCGGGGTGGGAGACACCCACTGGTGGTACCCCCATGTTCCCTCCATTAACACCAGCGCTACCTGGTTGTACCCCAATGTTCCCTCCATTAACACCAGCGCTACCTGGTAGCCCAGGGGCAGAACCTCCCTGCTGTTGTTGTGGTGCTCCCCCTACCATCTTGGCATGCATTGGATTCTCAAGCTTGCCTCCCTGTTGATTGTTTCCTGGGGCGATCAGCGGGTCTGAATGACGCTGAGGATGAGAGGGATGATTGCCCCTGCCAGGTGGGTTCAGTCTTTGGGGCGGGTGCCGACCGTGTGGAGCCCCGGCTGGGTGTTGACCGTGTTGAACCATTGGTAATCTTTGGGGCAGGTTCGGGATTGTCTCTTTTGGGCGAGGCTGTGGTGGTGGAATTTGTGGGCCAGGACGCATATGAGGCGGAAGTTGCTGTTGTGGCGGCGGCAAATGCTGTCGTGGAGGTACAGGAGGTAAAGGTACAACAGGGAAGCCCTCCCACTTCCTCATAGGAGGTTGATGTGGATGCTGCACATGCGGTGGTGGTGGAAGTTGTTGTTTAGTTTCGTGCACATTGTTGACGCCACCATCCCTCCACCTGGGGTGGTGGAGCTGCCACCACATAAGATCTTCCTGCTCAGGTCCTTCTTGCTCATAACCTTCTTGCTCGTACCCCGGATAGAACGTACCATTGTATACATAACCGTCCTCCATTTCTGGGCCTTCCATCTCACCTGGATAGTACGTACCATTATAGTAGTAACCGTCCTCCATTTCCGGGCCTTCCATCTCACCCGGATAGTACGTACCGTTGTAATAGTAACCATCTTCCATCTCTGGGCCCTCCATTTCTCCCGGATAAAACGTCCCGTTGTGCCAGTATCCGTCTTCCATCTCCCCATAGCCGCCAGGACTCCTGTAGTAAGTCCCGTTATACCAGTATCCACCCTCGTCCATCTCATAACCTTCCTCTCCGTAGCCGTACGGGTTGTTGTACATAAGTGTCAAATTCACTTTTGGAAAATGTTTCTGTAAGGTCTCCAATTCATCCTTCAGCCTGAACCTCCTCAGCTTCCTGACACGCTCTCTGAGCCACTCGTATCGCTCGCCTGGCTCTCCGCCCATGCCTATGCCCATAGGCGGCCCTTTCTGCCATCCTTCCTGATGACCAGACGGAGGTATCATCCCCTCGCCTCTTCTCATAGCCTCGCCATAGAGGGGGTAGAACATGCCTTCCTGTCTTTGACCGCCACCACCTGCAGCTGGTGTCTTGATTCCAGGCTTCCCACCGTGGGGACCACCATGAGGGCTGCCAACATCAATGGGTGTTCCTGTGTCTTGGTATTCATAGTCCAAGCTTAGCTGGCTCTTTGGCTTTGGAGGACTGGCTGGAATAGAAAAGAGAGATGAAGGAGATAATGCAGCTGAGCACATCAGGTATTATGTGGCATAGTAGGTTTGTCCATGCTGATTCATAGTTCATTTTGAATCAGGGGACGGAGCGCATAAAGAGCTTACAACGTGTTTGTTTTTGGCTTCATTGGTGGCGACAGTTAAGAATTGTTTCTTTTGGTTGTCTGCTTTTGCTGATGTCTGTCTGTCTGTCCTCCCTCGCTCTCTCTCTTTCTCTCTCTTTCTCTCCCTATCTGTCTGTCTGTCTGTCTGTCTGTCTGTCTGTCTGTCTGTCTGTCTGTCTGTCTGTCTGTCTGTCTGTCTATCTATCTATCTATCTATCTATCTATCTATCTATCTATCTATCTATCTATCTATCTATCTGTGACCAGACTGATGATCATGAGTGTGGTGAACTGTGTTGTTTGCTTTTATTCTGCGGCGACACATGGCGAAGTTCGCTAAACGATGGTGTGAATGGTGTTATAACTTACCTGTTGTTGCATTTTTGGCTGTGGGTGCTGCCGCTGTGGGAGATGGGGCTTTGGGACTCGCTTGACTCACGATGGCACTAATACACACGCTCATGGTCAACAGATGCAGACCCAGGAGGTGACGACGTTGATGATGGTGATGAAAGTTTCCGTGCCACATTCTGCCTTGCTCTTGTAACTACGAATTGTTTGGAGTTGTTATTTCTAGAGGAAACAGTCAGATTTGAAGATATGCTGCGTATGGAAATGCCTTGGGACACCTATACTGGTCAGTTTAAAGCAGCTCTAGACAGTGCAGAAGTCTCCTCGAATGGGTATGCACGTCGAGGGAAGCTTAAATTTGTTGAATCAAGATCTTTACTTGTGCATAGACTGAGTTCCTAAGCCACTAAAATCTTGGTAAGTTCGGTGGCAAACAAAATGGGCGAAATGTTAAATAGTTACTAAGGAGAGGTTGATTGATCAGTTAATTCGGAGAGAGTGTGACTTGTTCAAATATTCAACTTGGCCTTAGCAGCAGGGCACCACCGAAAATATGTTTTGGAAACTCCAGCGAATAAGCTCTGTCACATTTCACTCAAGATAACACAGCAAGTCCCTACAACACTGTATGTCTTGATATGTCTAAAGTTATATGATACTTATTGTAATAGTATTGGGTGCACTGAGAGTCATTTCTTACGAGTAACTATACACTAAATACGTTGCCGTAAATAATCCAAAGTTAACAGAACAGTCAAAGTCTGTGACATCTATGGGCGCTATCTATGATACCACACGAATTTCCGTTGCGATAGAATTAAAATTCGCTGTGAATTTCAGTACTGGGACGCACAATAGAATATCGTTATCCTCTCGTCATATCTCACTAATCGTCACAAAAGTACTCTCTTTGACCCGCCACTTTCCTCACAGACAGTGTGTATTACTAATGACCATCTGACTTACAAGGCAGTGAGTCAAATTATCCCTCAGTAAGTCTACGTGTTAACGATTGTGTCATAGTAACACTTCTTGCCCTCTTCTTAGATAGTCCAAGGGATTGGCAGTTGCATTGTGGGCTTTCTTCTGTCTTACATCGTGTCTCAACGTGATTGATGGATGAGATTACTCTGTGCTAGCGATGATCTGATCGATGTCATTGGATAATGGGTTTGTCGTAAAGTTGAAACAACAGCTCTCATTGGTTATGGATGAATACATGGCAACCATTTGTTATATATTGTTAAATGGGTGAGGATAGTGGCTTCAGGTTAAACAGAGGAAGAAAAAAACGCAGAAAAGTTACCATGTAAGATCATCATGTAGAAGTGAATAGTTCAATACATTACGAAACAGAGCAGTCAGAGACATGGTCGGTATATATATAACAGTCATAGTCTGAAAGGTATAACTGTGAAGACATTACTGAATATGAGGATGAAGATTCAGTGGTTGAAAATTATAAATGAAGTCTGATACTGGCTATATTATAATGGCGACAACTAACAAAATAAACATTTTTGTCGGTTATGACAGTTCTGAAATTGTAGAAACGTAGATTGACTGAGCAAAATTGATACAAAAACGTATATCTAGTAATTTAGTTTTGCAACCAGAAATCTGCTAAAGCGCCGTAAAAACTGAACTCCAACTAGCTACAAATCAGTGTTTGATTTTCGGAGGCAAGTAATTTCAGTATTTTATATTGTCCTTTCTGTTACTTCTTTTGTCTTTCTGCTTATGGCTGCCGACTTCGCTGGTAAAGTGAAGTCTTTTTTACCCACTTCATCGCTGCATAGGTGGTGCAGGTATTACTGAAGCAATATTAGCATTTTGGTTACAATGGCAATAGCTCAGCCACCACCACAACAACAACAACAAAGACAACAGTACACCCATCAACACCAACAGAAGTAGATCACTTACAGCAACCACTTAACTACAATAAGACGGTTTCTGTGCTTCGAAAATGGCCAACGGCATAGTTCGCATTTCGGAGAGATCGCGGGTGAAACGTTTTTATGGCAGAGCAAAAATAGAGTCAGCGGTATCTTTGTAACTGCATTTTTGGCGTGAAAATATTGGCGCACTTAATTTTTTTTAACATATCAACATTGGCGTTGCTATAATAAACAACATGGTGCCCTAAATCAAAACATCGCTTATGTCTGACTTTGGCCATTTTCATAGCGTGGTGACGACAAGTGCAATAATAACAACACGAGGATTTAAAGTCTAACAGGCCCCCGAAACCTGACATGACTGATAGATTGGCCTGGAGAGTTCCTTGTGGCGTGACGAGTGCTGTTTTGACAGCTATTATCATTATGTACTTGAAAAGAAGACATAACCGGGAACATTTTGAGTGGGTTGGTGATGGCACTGTTTTTGCTCTAATTATCACCTATCTGGAGCGTTTCCTTTTGAGTGACCGGCGGGACGAGAGTAGAAGGATCATTTAACAGCCAAGCTTTTGTACTTCAGAAAGGCGGCCGGAATAAAACCAAGGAAAAAGACATGCATTAGACTGACTGATCCAAGCGCTTAACCTATTAAACACAGTGGCTTTTGTCATTTTGTTGGCTTTAAGAACTTGGATGCATGTGTAGACATGAAGGCCTTAAGAAAATTGCAACTGAGCCTTTCTCTGATTAGAGACGGAAATGGCTCAACTCTTGTTACTTGTTACTGGAAACATCATCACTGCACTCTGGACATATCCATGGTACTTTGATCATCATGCCAAAAGCGGTCTCACAGAAATGAGCTAATTGTGCCGGTTGACATATGAGGATCATTTGAATAATATGAAAGAAAACAGTGTCTTTACTGAATGGCTGAATGCCATCCCACCTAGGCAAACTTCTGAAAAAACATTGATTTTACAGCAATCAGTTTCAGATTATTTTTAAAAAAAACCCCAAAACCATAGATTAACTGTTGTTAGAAACAAGCACAAGAAGTTGCCGTAAAGTCCAAGATATTTCTGTTGCGCAGCTGGCGTGGCTTTCGGCTGGAATTGCCCATCACTAATGTTGGCCAGGCATATCTATGTCAGTGGCAAATCCAGGTCGATACATTCATTCTGGAAATTGTTTGTTTTGCGTCCCAAATGCCCCTTTGTCAGCAGTTCTTCAACCTCAGTTCTTGACATTTTGAGGAGATATCCAGAGTTCAGACCCTCTATCTTCACCTGCAGTGCACGGAACAGACCGAGAACCGGAGAACAAAACGAAATGGATACAACATGTTTGTTCCTCATATCCACCGCCATTTACATGTTTTCTGATAACAGATCCCTTGTCTACTATTGTTATTGCTATCTCTTCACATTAGGCGCTGTTGTCAAGCTAGTGATCTACTGCTCTCGAGTGCTGGATTAGAGTTACTAGTTGTTAAGGCACGACATGGGTCTTAGCTGTTTCTTTTTGCATGCAGGCAGTAGAGAACTACCGAGGCCTAACGATAAGGCCTTAAGACTGTGTACAAAACTCTTTGTGCGATGAGCTATCAAGGTAGTGGAAATTTAGTCATTTTGGCAACTATTGCAGGAAAACCTGGCATGTTATTATTATGTTATGGCCTATCCTCTTACAGATTATCTGTGGTTTCACATTTATTTCATATAAATAAGAGAAATTTATTGTGCCCATTCTCAAATGAGGGGACGAAAAAAATTCAAGTCATGCCTCAGCGACGCACACGACATGTCTTCCAAGGCTTATTGTAGTTACTTTTAGATTACAGACCTGCACTTAAAATGGGACCTTTTTTCCTTCTCTCGGATATATTTGCATTTTGAGCAGCCTCCTGAACCCAAAGTTAAGGTACCACCTAAATCCACAGGTTTTAGCTCATATGTTGCCTATATTTTAAGACAGACCAAACCCCAGCAAGCTCAGTAAAACTTTAAGCTTTGATATTATTTGTAAGTACCCTCTACCTTTTTCACAGGTCAGGACTAGCCTTCCCCTTTTCCTCATGAGGACACTCTTGACCAGACAGTTCCAGCCCATGGCTTGGCTAAACAGTGCCTGGCAAATTAAAGTAAAATGGACATACGTTTCCCATAAAATCCGATTCCCCGCGCCTCCCTCCTTCCCTCTCCCCCTCCCCCGACCTCGAGACTTTTGTCAGTGAAAACAGGCATGCCGAAAGAGGGAAAAGGGGAGATGAAATACAGCCTCCTAGCTAGGACCTAATATCGTAGGACCTTATATCGTATGTAGGACCTTATATCGTAGGTGCAGTCTAATATAGAATGTACAATTACAGGACCCAATATCAAATGTACAATTACAGGCGTAGGACTTAATATCGAATGTTGAATTACAGGCGCAGGACAATATCGAATGTTGAAATACTGGCCTGTAACCTCTAAGCTACCCTAGTGCAGTGGCCCTATTTGGATTTCCCAAAGATTTAAGGTAAAGCTGCTTTGAAATGCCCTTCGTCAGTGTCACGACATTGGTCTTAAGTGATCCTGATACTGATAGCTGTGGTTATTGTTCCTGGTAACAGTTGCTCCTTGAAGTGCTATACATGATTATACATGTACAGTTGTCATGCAGGTGAAGTCTAGAGTAGCGGTTCATTGAAAAACCTACCGATGAGTCACTTGTTTTTGCTCGAATTCCAGATTATGAAGACTAGATAATCTGTATCTGGAGTCTAAGGATCTTCTTCGTCCCACTTGTTCTTTTTTACTCGTAATGAGATAAACAGAAGGAAAGC
>JAWQUT010000188.1:317389-328331 GCA_033807755.1 Ellobium chinense
CCCCCCCGTCATTAAGTTCTCAAGGTTGGTTCCTGGTTGCATGTCATGATTACACTGGAAGATTATAAGTTTGCCGCTGTTATGGATGGTTGTGGTGGAATGCAGAATTAAGTCCGTTTGAAACTTTACGTTAATTAGAAACCAGTAATGTTACTTGTTACTGGAAACAGCACCACGGCACTCCGGATGTGTCCATAGCTGCTTCATAATGGTAATGGCTGTTTAAGTCGGTAAACAAAGCAGAGAAACGACAAAAAAAAAAAAAGACAATTCTGGATGCGACTGGCAAACTGGGGAAGGGCATACAGTAGTGGTGAAAGTTTAAGTCGAAGTGCGTGCTATATCAGGCGAACATTGCACGTTAAAACATTTAGACGTCTTCCGCGTTCACAGTTTGTTTAGTCACTTTGCTCCCCACTTATAATTAACAAGTTTATAGCTTTCGCCAATCTCATTCCAACACCAACGCAAAGTGTTAGTCTGATACAGGATGGCAGTACAAAAGCCTTCCAAACATAATAATGTTGTCGAGTCAGCCCTTTCTTGTATCATCTCAACTTACTTTTCAGGGACTGTAGCAAAGTAACAGCCCTTAAACACTGTATGGAATAAATGGCTACCACTCGACTAGTCGCCTTTTTAGCTTAGCGCTTGTCTAACCTAGTAAGAAAGAACCTAGCAGCCGGATCTGTCAATAGGTGTTGTAGTCAATGATTCAAGTTTGTCATGCATGTACGGTACTTTGTCGTTGTATGTCGTATTGTGACACCTCAGAAAAGATCTTCCAAAGAAAGAAAGGAAGGGCAGGTGGAGCTTAATGATGATGACGATTGTTAGCTGTCTGTTTGATTGATTGACAAGGAGGAAAACACAATATGGTCGTTTTTGTTTTACATGTGAAAATATTTTAGTCGGGGCTTTTGTTGTGAGGCGATGGACAATGTTTGGGAGGGTTACAGTGTGTGTTGGCCTGTTTCACGTTCAACCTGTGAAGGAAAGTTTGCACACATCTCGGCTGGTATGATTTCGTTGATCGATGACAGACTCCAGGCTTCCCGTTCAGTTTGACCTATGATGACACTCGGTTGCGTTGGCTTTGGGGCCTGTCATTACTCCTCGCAAACCGCAACCACCGCACCACCACCACCACCACTAAGAACAATATTGTGTCGTCACCACCACTACCACTACCACCACCACTTTATACAAGGATTTTTTTCAAAAATACAAAAAAAAAATAAAAAATCCGCCCAAACCAGCGATAACAAGAATAAAGAAATCGTCCTTAAATACTTAAAATATTCGGACTACAATGACGATAGTATAGAATCCACCACCACCAACAAGAATTTAAAGATCTAAAGGGGAACTCTGGAGTAGAATCAATATTACCACATAAGATTGTTTCTTTTACTAAGCTCCTCCTTAACTGATTGCACTCGGAAATGGCCTCGCTACCACCTCTCCATGACGACCACTGTTCTTAGCCATCACCAGCTTTTGCCTCTGGTGCAGTCAGAAAAGAGAATCTTCAAGACGGTCGGTTGCTTATCACACAGACACAATATGGGACACCCCTTCCCCCCCCCCCCCCCCCCCCNCTCCTTCTCCAGGTGTCTCTTCCTTCTTTGTCTTTTGTTCAACGCCCCAGCCATGGCTGCCTAATAAGAGTGTGTAAATAGTGAAAACAGATCCCGTCATAGAAACCAATAAAAGAGTTTCATCAAATATATACTAAAAATCTTATAATACAAGCCCCAAGACTTTCCACCAAAAGGTCTTCTTCAGGGGATGAAGAGCCTAATAAGAGCCTGGTGGAGAACTACTGGTCCCTCCTTCTCCATCTTGTAGAGAATAGTCAGTAGATTTTTTTGTGTTTTTTTTCTTCTCCTAGTCACAGACGATATGGACAGTACATTCCCCTATAGGAGTCACAAAAGCGTAGCACCATATGCAGGAAATACTGCATTATTAGGCGTCTTCTTAGAGATGTCGTGGTAGAACATTTACACAATTAATGCCTGTGCAAATACATGAACACACAATCCAGAAACACTGAGGGAGAATTCAGATCTCTTGGTTTTGGCAGTACCCAGTAGATAATAGTTTTAATCCTCCTCCCCCTTCCCCCCAACCATATTCCCCCCATACATACGCAGTGAGGAAACCTTGGGGTGGATTAACCATAGAACAGGGAAACGTACACAGCATCCCGGAATCCCTGCCAATTACAGTGTACAGAATTTCCAAGAGTAGAACGGTTCTCAAACTTTGGGTCAGCGTACCCTAATGCCTCTACTGCCAGTCTGTCATTACGATAAAATTCGCGACAGATTATATACATGTGCTCCGTCTAACGCACACTCCTACCGAAAAGATACGTGATATTCATCCGTTACTGCATTGCAAAGTACTGCCGTACCAGCCGCCCTCAAATCCCCTCAGTGCAAGGCAGAAGGAAGGCATCATGCCTCCTCTCTTCCTTATTCCTCAAGGATAGCGCAGTTAAGTGGATACAAAATTTCCCCTTGGCGGTCTTGGAAATAGGGGTCTGTTGTGAAACTTGTTGCGAGAGCAGAAGATCATAGTTTACATAATAACTATGTTATTGAAGTAACTTTGTACTATTATCTCAATGACAGTAATCACTAGGACTCTTTTGGTTTGTAAACTGAGATGTAGATGCCGTTTTCACCCTTTCCAGTTATAGTAGACAACCGCTTTAAAAAAAACAAACGACCGTAAAACCGAAAGCACCGCTAAATTGGAAAGAAAGAAGAAGCCTTGCTTATTATCCCCATTTTAGCCTTTCTGTTCAAACTGAAACTCTTTTTAAACCAAAGATCAGTTGACGGTCTGGCAGATTTCGTTGTCTACTGTATCTGTGAAGCTCTGCACCCATTTATGCACCTTGGAATCATTGGAGGCAAGACCCCTGTGACGTCAGTCTAGAACCTCATACCTTGTAAATGTCTGAGAACCGCTAATCGATATATCGGTTAACCAAACAAAAATAGTCAGCGAAACACATCCGTGTAAAGGGAGTTAAGGCATGAATCAGTGATTGGTATAAAGACATTAAAAAAAACACCCCAAAAACAATGAGTTGGGGTGGTCTGTTTGAAGTCGGAGGTCAAAAAGGATAAGTTCTTTACACCTCAGGGGGTCAGTTATTGAGTTCGGGCCCTCAGTGATCGTGTGTACCTCATGGCATTTCCGCTTCCTTTTTGCTCTGTTTTATAATGTAGATTAGAGACCTTTACAAGATCACTGTACAGAATGTCTTGTTCCCTCTGGAAATGTTGGAATGAAGGATGTAACTGGGTAGTTGCTTTGGGTGGAGTGTTTCACAGAACTTTTATGCACAGTTAGCAAACCAGTGTTGAATGTGTGCATAATATGCAGGCAGACGGTCAGCTCAGAAATTTGAGCTCTTGCAGTGTCTTAGTTTGTGGGGGTAAATTTATTAGAAATACAGAGGAAGATGAAATGATACAATGATACTGAACACACACATATGAAATTCACATAAGTACTTGATATTAAAGTTCCACTGTTTTATAATGAATTATTCCCATCATAATCTATGCACAATATTCCTTCCTCTCCGAGTTCATTTTGCTGCCCTCCTGTTACTAACCTCATCACCTGCTTCCCCCTTCGCTCCCCCNTGCTTACTCTCTGATGCTTCTTCGTCTGACGTCTCACACTGATTTTTTGTTTTTTTTTGTTTTGAGATGTAACTATATTAATTAAGAATGGATTGTATTGTTGGAAGTTCTGTAAGAAGGAGAGGGTGAAGCTGATGAGCAGGGTGATGAATAAGAATAACATGAAGATGAAGTTGATGATGAACAGAAGTGAATGAGAAGAAGAACAAGGTGTGAAAGATGAAATCAGGAAGGATAACAACTTAAGTAAAATTTGATACAACATTGCAGTGCACTGTAAAACCACCTTTGTGACTTGTTGCACCCAAAGGGTTATGTAATGCTGCAGTTCACTTAGTTTCTTGATATTGTGAGAAGATTAACCATAAGACATTATTAAGAGCCGAAGCAGTAGCAACAGCACAAAAACAGTCAGACACAACAACATTTACAAAAGCCACAACAGCAAAAGCAAAGCCAACCAGGCATATGAAATAATTGTTTTTAATTTCATGATGTTGCAGGTGTCTGGTGAGAAGGTCAGCAAACTGTCTCTGGTTGACCTGGCTGGCAGTGAGAGAGCCCAGAAAACTGGAGCTATGGGGGAAAGACTGAAGGAAGGAAGTAATATCAACAAGTAAGTGATCTATAAAATTCAATATTAAGTATGGCTCAGTGCATGAAAAAGTTAAACTTATTATGGAGGTTTACTGAATATCGAGATCCACATCAGTAATGAAACGATATAATTATCATGAATTAGTGCATAAAAACTTCATACTTAATAACAAGGTATGATTACCGAATATCGAAGTTCCACTAAATGCAATACATTACACCGCAGATTTAATGAAGCCATGTGGATGAAGAAAGAAAGAGGGGAAGGATGAGGTGCAGTGAAGGTGGATGAACAGAAGAGGTTGGAGCAAGAGAAGCAAATGGATGATAAGGAGATGGAGAGATTTTATGAACTCTGTTAACACAGCCATTCCCTGCATATCCTGCTCTCATTTGACAGTCCCAACTGCTTTGTTTCTCATTAAATAATACTCTGGATAACTTGAAACTTTTGACAGTGAAACTTCTTAATGGCTTGATCCTGAGAATGGTTGTGTGTTATCCAAGTTTCACTGTGTGTGACACGATGCATCATCATTATTGACATGCGTGCAGTAATCGTGTCAGATTAGCATACACACTCATTCTATGAATGGGACATTAGGCAACTTAAATAAGGTTATCCTCGATCCTTGCATTAAACTATCACTGTGATACAGTAGCAACCCAGTAAAACACTGTGCACTCACCGCTTATTGAACAGGACACTACATGATAATTTATGGGTTTACTCACTAATATGGTGCTAGACATCTTCACATTGCATGGCATCATCAATGAATTGGACCTAAGAATTCAAGATTTTAACCTCATCCATAAAACCAGTGAAATGGGAGAAGCTGCACAAATTTGCTCATACATTATTAATGGAATTTTGCACCTTTGTTGACCCAACTTTGATGCTAGACCTTCTCTATCTATTTTCATGCAGGTTGATGGTTCTGACCAATTTTACACATGTCAGTTTGAGAGTTAATCGCATTCAAGAATAGCATGCAATGCCTCCTTGTCCATTCTTATAATATAGATACAGGAGGAGAGAACTTCACAAGAGGAGAGAACTTTTGTGACCCTTTTGAAAAGAAGATCTCAGATGGTGGTCCTTCAACTAACTTCAGCACAGAATAAATTACTTTGTGCATGCCTGATATGTAGTTTAAATCTCCAAGTGAATCGCTCAGTGTAAATAGTTTTGTAAGCTCTTTATGTTCTTTTGCAGGTCTTTGACCACTCTTGGTCTAGTCATCTCTGCCCTGGCTGACCAGTCAGGAGGAGGGAAGAACAAAAATAAATTTGTTCCTTACAGAGACTCAGTGCTGACTTGGTTGCTTAAGGTTGGTCTACTGATTGTTGTTGCTGCTGCTGCTTTTTTTTCTTCTTCTTGTTGCTGTTGTTGTTGTTGTTGTTGTTGTTGTTGTTGTTGTTATTGCTTCTACAACTGGGATCATGGTCTTGATGTGTTATTACACTCTTCATAGAACAGTGTCTATAGCTTGCATTCAAGGGAAATAATCATTGTAAACCCGTTACCAGGAAAGTAGAGTTGGTACCCTTAGATTTCCCAACACGTTATCTTTTGCGTTGTATGTTTTTAAATCTAACATCCTGCTCTCATTTTCCTTTACTTTGCACTTAATCCTTAAGTTCTGGATTAAAATTAGACTTTTTTCCACACCCAGATCTACTACAAAATGTTGTAGCCTATTCTCTTTTTACTGAAGGACCCAATGCGAGATATTTATTCTTTCACTTTTCATAAAGCTAACAAGCACACAAAATTTCATGTTTGACAATTCCTCCAAGCTGTGCCTAAAACTGGAGATCAGCTGAAGGAGTATGTGATCCAGACAACATCATATCCATATGAAAGAAAACTCACATTACAAGTTTAAGGTCTTTAATTTTCAAATTTTGGCTTTTTAGCCTTCTACAAGGACATACTAAGACACAGCACTCTGACCAAGGGCAGTATAGACAAAATGTAAAGAACTTGAAATTATTACCATGTACAAACTTTCAGAAGGTAAGCTTCCTTTATAGAGTGTCAAGTATAATCAGTTATTTTAATCTCTGTACAGGACAACTTGGGTGGTAACAGTAAAACAGTCATGGTGGCTACCATCAGTCCAGCAGCTGACAACTATGAGGAGACGCTGTCCACCCTGCGCTATGCTGACCGCGCCAAGCGTATCATCAACCACGCTGTGGTCAATGAAGATCCCAATGCCAGGATCATCCGTGAGCTCCGAGAGGAGGTGGAGATGCTGAAGGCTCAACTCAATGAAGCCCAGGTAATTGAGGTCTTTGGTGGTAATGATGCAAGAGGGAGTTAGCTTGAGATAAATAACAACAGAGAGCTCTCATTTTAAAGTTTAGATCACTTACGGACTATTGTTGTTGAGATAGACATGTGCATTTAGCATTTGCTTGTGTTGCAGTCATATTGCTGGATGTGTATTTCCCAACTACTTCATAACATGCAATATGATTGTGACATCAGGAAACAGCTGTTTGCTGATGCTTACCTCTCCTGTAATGGTTCGCAAGAGATTCAAACTTAAGAAATTAAAGTTTTCTAGAAACTGTAACATTAAATGCAGCCAACACGCTGTACATAAGCTTTGAAGGAGCTGCAGTCTTACACAACAAGACACTCAGTCACGCCCTAAAATATGTACCAGTACCCACCAGTTTATTTGCATGTATTGTTTGTTCTTAGGAAGGAATGAATGATAATGCATAATGTGGACAGTTTTCAGTGTGGGAAATCTGGAATTTTGGAAGACGTGAAGGACTGACAAATGGGGTGGAAGGGAGGGGCAGGGTAAGCTTGCTGATTGATGAAGGCCAGCCTTACGTCACTGTTCAGTAAATCATATGATAATACAAACAAGGATCTTGCTCGTTTGTTTTTTTTTTCATAGATTCATATTAATTTTGTTAATAACTTCAGGTGTATATATTTGCTTAATCTGGCTTTTGTCTTATGTCCATCATTGATTTGGCAATACACAACACCATTAGTGAAGTATGTGCTATAATCTTGTATTGGAAGCTGCTGTGAATGTCAGTAATTTCTCTTTTCAGAGCATGAAGGCCCCTGACCTGGCGGAAAGACTGAAAGAGTCTGAGAAACTGATGAAGGAAATGTCCAAGACCTGGGAGGAAAAACTGTTAGAGACCGAGAGAATTCATCAGGTGAGACAGACCTAACATGAGCAACACAAGGTTCTCAGCATTCTCTAGATTTTACAGACTGATTAAGTCACTTTATTATTTATTAAATGGGCGTAGCCCTATTACAGTCTATTGCTGCTGTCCATGTTGGTTAGGTCTGTACCTCAGCAGGATGGAAATTGGAAAACCACTGCATAGGATTGTAGGGTAGATAACTCCATATTTTTCATGCAGTGATTTTTTTCCAGGGGGTTATCTCTCTTATAGTGTCCGATCTGCCGATTCGCGTTCTCGCCAGCGCTGATTTTATTTTGCTGTGTTCAGTATCAGATGAGACTGTTCACAATGAAATTTTTTAGTCATTCATTCATTCATTCATTCATTCATTCATTCATTCATTGCCTCTCACTTCAGACCCGTCAAAAGACCCTGGAGCAGATGGGTGTGTCTGTGGTGACCTCTGGCATCAAGGTGGAACATGGCCGGCCATTCCTAGTCAACCTGAATGCTGACCCCTCGCTCAATGAACTTCTAGTCTACTACTTGAAGGTGAGTGCTGGATGAATGGATAGGACGTGGACTGTTCTACAGCATTACCAAGATAAACAAAAAAAGATTGTATGTACGTCAGATTAAAGCAATGACATTTCTTAGCACCTCTCAGCAGAGCAGAATTTCTCTGCCTGTCCATTTGGGTTACTTTCTGGTAGCATTAGGAATTTCCAAGATATCCTAGAATCCGCTCCATTTTCATTAATTGAGAAAAAGAGGAACAACGTGCAAGTGTTTTTGGGTGACCTATAAAATGTGATTCTGGAACATACAGTCTCTTTGTGATAAAACAGTGGTGTTGTGTGTTTCCTTGGCTTCTGATCTTTATTCATCCATGTAGGCATTGTCTCTTGCAATCTTTCTTCTGTCTATCTATCTGTCTTCCTCTCTTCAGTATTTGTCTCCCCTCTCTCTTCCATCAACTATCCAGTATTTTTTTCCATCTGTTCTTTCTTCTCTCTCTCTTCTTCCTTCTGATTGCCTGTCCTTTCTTCTTCCCTTTGATCAACACTGATATGTCTGTGTTTATCTCTGTGTATGAAGGTAAGTGATCATGTAATGTGTTTGCTCTTACTCTGTATTTGGTTCTTTTATTTTTTTTTTGTCTTCCCTGCGCTCTGCTCTACTCGTCCTTTCCCTTTATCAGCATGAAGGCATAACTTTGGCACAGCAAGCTGTCACCGTTCTGTTGGCATCAGCCTCCTACACGCTCGTCCCATCTCCTACCTCTGCCATCCTTTTTGTGTCTTTCTATCTGTTGGCCTCGGATGGCCTTTATGTACTGTATTATGTACTGTATTATATTCATATTAAGGCACAAAGAAGTTTAACAACCGTTGGTTTGAAAATAGAAAGTCTTTGTTTCAACTGAATGCCATAGTGTATGTACAACAGCATAAACATCTAAGAATTCTGTGACAAGTGTGTGGCATCTTTCATTTGTAAGATTGACACGATGCGTCGACCCGGTGACATTATGCGAATGTGCCCAAAAAGGAAATAAAAATAATCAAAGGGGGGAAAATGAACCCTTGAGCTGCGCACAAAATCGGCTTGATTTAGCCCGGCCGGATATAAAATTTCTGACGTCGGAAGGTGATAAATAACTTTGAAATAAGAGAGCGAGTAGCAGCAACAACAACATTCCCTGTCAGGAGAGCCTGCAAGCGGCACGCGACCGCGGGTGTTTCCACATAGAGCTGAGGATCCCCTGGAAGAACACCCGAAAGAGAGTGGCAGCCATTGAAAGTTGAACTGTTGCGTGTCAGTCTCCATTTCCCGTCACAATTTGTCTTCTGCTGGAGCCGCAGGAATGTAAAAAAAAATTTTTTTTTTGGGGGGGGGGGGGGGGGGTTTTNTTATTTTTGATGATCTGGGGGTGATGTGGAGCGTTTTTTTTTTTGAGTTCGAGCTCAGTTCTGTATCCGATTCTCTTATCTGGAGGTTCCGGTGTTTCTAAGCTTGAGTCTTTGGACCTCTTGCATGTGTGTCAGGATCAGTGGCGGCTCCTCATTAAGTGCAGTGCGTGCAGTGTCGGATAGAAATGAGGTAGGAATATAAGGAAACTGATGAAAACAAAAACAGCGATCAAGCCAAATCCAGAAGAAAGCGGAGGAGGGAAGGGATTGCACGGGTAGTTTGGGGGGTAACGACCCGCCACTGGTCAGAAAAGTGCTTGTTTGCTTTGTGTTATAATAGGTACAATATCTTCATAAATGTAATTCTGACATAGAACATAATTATACCTTTTAATGGAATATTTTGCCAGAGTCGGCATTTTAACGTTGTTGTTGTTGTTGTTGTTGTCTTCGTCGTCGTCGTCGTCGTCGTCGTCGTCGACGTTTACTTCTGTAATAATCAATTGAATCGCTTGTTCTTTAATGATAGTTCTAGTCCCACTTTAGTCATATCTGTTTCATCATTTTCCTCACGATCCACTTGCACTGAAGTTATGCGAAATGAATGCTCACTTTCGACAAAACAACATAAATACGTTGGTCAACAATTTGGCAGCACTTAGAATTATAAAGGTATCGATTTATCTTTATTGTAATTTACTGGTCAAAGTTCAGGGGATGATCATTTTTTGTCACATTGACTGTATCGAATTTTTAAAAAAAAAAGAAAAAGCTGCAAGTATAACATCACGTATAGTTCACTACCTCTTACACTCTCATCACTCGAATACCTATTCCAAAATTTGAGGTGTGTGGACGTTGGAAGACGAACAACTGCAGAGCTTGGAGAAGTACTGGGAGGTACTGAGGAGATCTTGTAGATGGAGATTGGAAACCTAGGCAACACTCTCTAATTTCTTCCATTTTTTCCAATGTTGGTCCAACGCCGGATCCTGCTTTCACGTTATCGCTCTTCTCGCGAGGAGTTACTAAGTATTTAAAAACATTAAACTACCACTTGTCACAACCCACTCACCTCGCAGGCTCTCATGGTCTCTGCTGGCGTGAGAACCGCCATGATGCTGCGGGTCAAAGGTCGTAGATGAGAGGTGTTTGAAAAGCGGTATGATTATTAACAAAGAATGAACAATTTTCTCGGTGTCCTTTTCCCAATGCTCATTGCCCTTGAGGCTAATTGCCCACCCTAATTACAGTTGCTTTACCAAGGAGTCGCATCTGTCCCATTCTCCTACGCACATATCATCACTGTTCGCATATCAAGCCTAGCAATCATATTCCCTTTTTGTCTCCTCCTGTCTTCATTTTCTTACTAAAGCACCCCCAGTCTCTCTTCCTCCCCTCTCTCCCTCTCTCTCTCTCTCTCCCTCTCTCTCTCTCTTTCATACCCCACAAGCAGACACCATCTGCTTCCATATTTAATAATCGTAATCTCTCATTCTTTTATTTACTTAATTTTCTCCGGGTTCTATTATACTAGTAAGAATACTTTACCCCACCTTTTTTTTCCTATTTTACTCTGTTCATTTC
>JAWQUT010000188.1:345167-347667 GCA_033807755.1 Ellobium chinense
GGGGGGGGCTGTGCTTTTTGGTATTCTTGCCGTCCTTCAAACTATCAGACTGGTATTGTTTAGAAGGCGAAAACAGGCGGATCAAATCCATCCGCTGGGGTGCCGAGTGTATCAGCTGCTAAACGAAACGGTAATTGAATTTGCCACTCTAACAGACGAATTGGGGACAAAGGGATAGATCTACATGGCCGAATTCCATAAATACTGCTGTGGTAATAAAAAAAGCACAATATACGGATAAATCCTACCGAAGCTTAGAATTTGGGGAAAAGAAATCAAAAGAAGCTACAGAATGGTTTTCAACTGCGAGACTCAACACTTAAAAGTCTGCTGGAAGATCCCTATCCTCACTCCGCTCATGACTCAAACCCGGCCTCAAAATTCACAGCACGATTCTGAAACAAGACCGACGACCTTTTGAACAAGAAGAGAAACAGGCTTTGACTGCTACGGACGCCAAACAAGAGCAGCCAATCCTAAGAACCGGACGACCGGCTACATCTGACCAGCGGGACTGCAAAGGTGAAAGCCTTTCATGTACCCGTCTGTTGCTAATGGCCTATGTCGAATACATTCGGCGACAAGCAAGGCAGAAATTTTAATTTCCGTGGTCAGTAATGGGAATAGAAGGAAAGCGTCGGCCAGTAGTCAGCAGCCGCTGACCTCATCTGGTGCTGTAGAACCCTTTGTTTTTCGCCTGGCATTCATATTTCTTGTCTTAACTTGCCTGTGATCAAAGCAAGGTAAGCGGTAGCTATGGGAATTCAAAGGGCATTAGTAGTTGTAACAAAGAATAGATCTAACCAGATCAGATTATGGTAATAATTTAAATAATGATAATGATGAGCCAGTCGAAATTGGAACAGTAGCAGAAGCATTAGTAGATCTAGTAGCAGCAGCTACAATAACAACATAAGTAGCAACAAAAGTAATGACGATATTGGTTCTTAAGTTCACAAAATACGACATAATTCCAAATGAGATGTGATGCGTAAGCTTAAGAAGCTTAAGGCGTGTTCTTCGTTTTCGAAATTCCAAGATTTTATTATTACTATTTTATATATAAATTACGTTTCTTGTCATCCAATAGAGTTCCATATGTTTGGAAATTTCGAAAAACAAATTCCGAATTTAACAGTTTTGTTTTCTGTATAATGTGGTTAAAATGTTTATCTATGAATCATCAAATTTTGAACTGTCGCGTTGAGGCGGTGAGTATGGGATTTGCCTTAATACTAATGGAAATGCATGTATAGTCTACCAGCTACCAGCATATACAGGAGACATCGCTTCAGTTAACGTAAAAGGCTGTAAGTCTTAAAATTATGCCTAATTACGATATATGACCTGAACAGACAGCATGGAGGATGTGTATTCTGCTCAGTGCGTGCACATGGGAACCGCAGTTTTTAGAACGTTTACTGTGTTTCCGTTTTCCTTTGGGCAAGAGTTGCTTGATTACCATCAGAATTATCTCAGAATTAATCACAACTTCGGGGCCAGACGTACACATGGAGTTGGTTCCTGCATGCTCTGCCTGTGGGAGATCGATGAATGGCATCCGGAATCATGAAGAAATCTGGAGAGTTTTTGGCACCGTTTAGGAAGGTGTACGGTTTGGCTGTGTACGGGTATATGCGTTCAGGGAAAGAGAAAGGAATTTGTTGGTGGGGGATGGTGGAGAAACGAAGACGGAGAAACGAAAGAAGGAATGGATACAACGATTGAGAGGAGAGATGATGGAGAAAGGGCAGAAAGATGTATTAGGCGAAAAGGAGGTAGAGTGAGAGGGATAAATACAGTAAACATAGGTTATCTTGTCACAGCGTTGGTTTGGCGCAGTAGCGTTCTATAACGATATCTATGCGCACCATAGCAACTTCTGTTTAGTTGGGTTTTTTTTCGTAATTTCGCCGGTCTGAAATAGCTATTATGGCACTTTTACATTCCCTTTACTTTTGCAAATCTGTCATGTTTTGGACCTCACTGTTGCATTTGGTACAGTCCGGGAATAAAGTCGTGGTATGGTCTTCTTATCTGTTTGGGAGAGACGAGAGACAAGTGGACACAAGAATTGGAGACTCGGTCAGATGAAACTGTTGAGACTATTGTCAGCGCCTGACCAGTCCAGTGTATTATCGCTCTTGTTTGTGTGAGCAATGGAATTGGGCTTGCATTATTGATGTGGAGTCCATCTGATTTTCTCACTCACAACCCTCGTCAACCCTGCGTGACACAGAACACAGAAAAAGGTCACTTGACCATTGCTTTACAAGATTACCGAAATCGCACAATTCGATCAAATAGATCGGAATGCCGCTCTTACGATCCCAAAATAACCAGTCTAATTTATTTACGCTACCGTTCGTGATCACACAGCAAGTGGACAACCCAATCACCACTCACCATTCTTGGAGACCTCTTAACCAGAAAAACCTTGTGAAAGCGAAGGATGCCTCACGTGACCTCAGTCGCGATTGGTCAAGAGAAATAGAGGAAG
>JAWQUT010000188.1:350167-359251 GCA_033807755.1 Ellobium chinense
ACATTACAAGCGTCAAAAGAAATTTGTGGTACAATTCTGAGATAGTCTTTTTTGTACAAGTATATTTTTTTTCAACTTTGTTTTATAAGGCGCGCGAGTTTTTGTTCGATACGGCAACATAATTAACCTT
The DNA here is from genome assembly GCA_033807755.1 of Ellobium chinense. Classification (NCBI taxonomy): domain Eukaryota; kingdom Metazoa; phylum Mollusca; class Gastropoda; order Ellobiida; family Ellobiidae; genus Ellobium; species Ellobium chinense. The sequence continues at coordinate 350,298 of JAWQUT010000188.1, forward strand.
GAATTGTTTTCCCCTTGATAATTATTTTTATGCGGTGTGGTTTTCATCCAAAAATAAACAGTCTGGAAAATACATTTTCTCTGATTCCGACCACCCACAGTGCTGTATTACGAACTGTTGGTAGCGCCCTTTTTCCAGAGGGATTCTGCCGAGTATCGATATCGTCCATACCGTTTGTGTCCATCGGACGCTGAACGCCTGCTCTCTTCGTTGGCGACGCCGAGCAATTACATTCTTGTCCGTGTGTTTTCCACCAGGGGGATATCCCCGCGATACTCTTTAAAGACTGCTGGATTGATTTTAGCGGGCGTTTTCTCCTCTCTTCAGTTGAAGAGTCTACTTTTCGGCCGAGGGGTTGACCGTTACGTGAACCAGCCCATCGGATTTCTTGTTACGTCTTGTTGGATGAGGCACGGGGAATTATCCTGACATGTGTCGCAAGGCTGGGGAAGTTGTGTGACCTCATAGCTCAGATTCGAAGTGCGGAAAAAAATAATCTTTGGTGTATTTCAGAGATTTAATTCTGAACTCTTCAAGTTTAGTGGCTGCAAGGTTTTTTTCTGATTCACGGATTGTTTTGGTATTGTTTTGTAGCCAGTAGTTTATGTAATTTCACATTGGATATCTAGGGATCTAATTTTTAACCAGCGTGAGCAAAGTTTGAAGAGAGTTATGAATTTTGAATGGAAACGTGAGGGCTTGATTTAGGTATTAGCAGTTATCAGTTATTTTCCGTGTATGTTTCATATTAATTGAACCCCAGGTTTTAGGAGCATTGAGCTGTATTGCTGTTGTTAACGTAGTGATTTTGTGAAGTGTTCTAAATAGCAGTGTTGATAATTGGATGACGACTTTGCATTTCACCATCTTATGTCACTTTGTACGTCATTTGGAACTTTCCAGTAATTTGTAGAGATCCAGCTCGTGACGACATTTTTAACGTTTGCTCGTATTTTGGAAGATTTGTTTACCATTCCTTATAGTGATATCATTATTTCATCAGATTAGACTCAGTAGTGAAAAAGACTGGGGATGGGTGGGGGAGGGGGGTGGGGAGCATGAGGTAGGGAGATGAGGGGTGCTGTCCGTTATGCTCAACTTTTAGATTAAGAAATACAGTCAACTCCGCTTAATCGCCCATCCTCGGGATCACGGGAAAAGTGGTCGATTAAGCGGAGCGGCGATTAAGCGGAGGAAGTAATTTCGGCCATATTTTTGGTAAAAAGATTAAATTCCTTTGATATCGTGGTTTGATATCGTGCATTGATACCTTCTTGTCGCCAGACTCAGGACAAACTCGAGTTTGACGGTGTTGTAGCGCACAACATGTTTGATCTCCGCGGTCTCTCTCATTGGCCACCTCGCAANGGGTGGGGAGCATGAGGTAGGGAGATGAGGGGTGCTGTCCGTTATGCTCAACTTTTAGATTAAGAAATATCTGCCATTCAGAATTGATAAGCATAATTTTCATCTGTCTTTCCTAACATGCTCCTTTATTTCTTTGTTTTTGGCCAAATTCCTCGCCAGCAAATATGATAGCATCATTATCTTTGTCCGTGCCATATGATCCGACTTCCTGTCTATTGTGACTGATTCTATAGTGATTTTATGTGTGAAGGAAATGTCATTCATCTAGCGCACGCCGTCGTCCTTTCTCTTTCACCGTTTTCTCACGGAGGTCTACAGTGTTAGATATCAGTATTGTTCGCAAACATGGCATTTTGTATACAAACAGCTTCGCGTATCACTTTTGTAATTGTGAACATCTGAATCGTTGACGGTGTGTAATACGTTGCGATTGCGTTTCACCTTCCTCGTGTGTCTAGTGAACACGAATCACAGTGACTTGTCATATTTTAAGATAATTGGCGCTATCGTTAAAGTTCGGTCTCTGTGGCATTCTTAGATTTATATCAGTGAGATACTGGAACATGGCGCGGGTATGTTTGTATGTTCGTTTCAACCAAATATATTATGGTATTTAAAGATACACTCCAAAGTATGTGATGCGAATGAAGCCGCCTGGTGGAGGCAGTTACTGTGCCAGATATTTGATCCAATTGATGTCAGCGCTTGTTATGAAGTAGGACAAGTTTCCGCCCATTTCGGGTCCTGAGTTAGTATAGTTCATCAGTTTCTGAATTTTGCTTTTCAGTGGAAAAATTGGTTTAACTGCATTGGAAACATGTGAATATATTATGTACCTTGTCATTGATAGGACAAGTTGTCCGATTGTCGACTTGCCATGGCGTCGGGAAAGGACGTAGAGAAATTACTTATACTTCCAAAGTCAATCTCCGGATTGGGCGTCTGTTTCTAAGCGACGGAAAAATGGTATTGGCCTTTCCGTTGTACTGTCTGACCATTCTCGCGTCCATCTAAATACCTTGGTAATGAACTCAATCTTAGACCAAGATCTGTTAAGTCGTACTTAATCTTGCTGTCTGGGTTTCTTGTCATAAAACTGAGTCGAGGCTTCGGTAGTTCTTTGCCTTTAGTTCCTTCGAAATTGGGGAAGATGAGGGGTAGGCTAGAGAGAAGAGACTGTATCGCGCCATTGAACTTCAAGACGCCTCCATGCTAATGGAGATGTGTCTCAAGCATTGTTCAAGCCTGTTTTTTGAGAGAGTTTGAGTGGGTGCTTCAAAATTAACCCATATGGAGCAAGTGCAGGCATGTACAGGATAGAAACGTCACGTGAGAGATTCTAATTGCCCTTCGCTAAATGGAATATCGGGTTTTAGAGACAGCTCATGGGATGCAGTACAGACATTTTATACAGCTTGTTGCGAAAGAAGGATAAAGGACTTGATGTCACGTTTAAAAGAAAAAAAAAGGAAGAAACAGCGCTGTGGTCTTCGGAGATGTGTCAGTTTTGTCCCCACTCCCCACTTGAAAACATCTTTTTCCATCTTACCCCTCTCTCTCGCTTTAAAGTGCTCCGTTTGTTGTACTCTGTTCCATCCATCCATCCATCCATCCATCCATCCATCCACCCACCCATCCATCCATCCACCCACCCACCCATCCATCCATCCATCCATCCATCCATCCATCCATCCATCCACTCACCAAACCACCTATCTCATCCCATCCCATTACGTCCCATCCGGTTATAACATCCCATCCAACCATCCATCCGTTCATCCATCCATCCATCCATCCATCCATCTATCCATCCATCCATCCATCCATCCATCCATCCATCCATCCATCAGTCAGTGACCTAAGTCGACCAGTCAGTAAGTGATTACGTCGCTCAACTGTCTTCTGTGTCTATCTCCTCTGGGCCCTTTGGTCTCAAAGAACCAAATTTCAGTTTTTTTTTCTTCTTGTATTCCTCTGTTCCTCTCCCAATCTCTCTCCCCCTCCCCCCCCCCNCCCCCCCAATATCTCCGCTCACTCCAGGCAACCTTTAAGATTCTTTAGAACACGTGACTTCTCTCCGTGATTTATGACTGCGATCATATGACATGTGACTGCTGATTATGCCCCCAGTTGATATTTGCATGCCCTGTGTTTAGCATGTCCGCGCTAATGTTTACGATTTCTCCCTATCAGCTGCAGGTGATAAGCACCCATGGCGATCGTTTCCGCATAGCGTGCACTTTGCTTAACTCTCTCTCTCTCTCTCTCTCTCTCTCTCTCTCTCTCTCTCTCTCTCTGTTCTTTCCTTTATTGAAATCTGTTTTTTTGACGTTCGCTCCACTCCTACCCCATCCCCAGTTCGTCCTGCTGTTCAGGCCGTGTTGATCGTGTCTTCTCAATATCTTCGTCATCCGTCTTGCTATATCACCGCCTTTATTTCTTCCTGTCCCCTCGCATTTCTCCTGAAAACATTATTTTCAGGTTTCACATTAGTTTGCGTCCCCGTTCTTTAAGGAAGGAAAAACAAAACAAAAACGAACAAACAAACAAACACACAAAACCAAAAAGGTGGGGGCCGACTCTTCCTACGTCAGCAATATTTTATCGTTTCCCCATCCCCCGCCCCTTTTCAGTCTCTCTCTCTCTCTATTTCTCTCTCTCTCTCCCCGCAGTCCTGCTCCCCCCCTCCCCTCACGGTTATTGTTCTTTTCTTCTCACTTTCAAAATGACCGCCTGCTTTGCTGCCTGCCTGCCTGCCTGCCTGCCTGCCTGCCTGCCTGCCTGCCTGNCTCCCCCCCCTCCCCTCACGGTTATTGTTATTTTCTTCTCACTTTCAAAATGACCGCCTGCTTTGCTGCCTGTCTGCCTGCCTGCCTGCCTGCCTGCCTGCCTGCATGCCTGTTAGTCTGTTAATCGTCTGTCTGTCTTGTGCGCCATGATTCTTTTTTCCACCCGATTTGTCCATCAGACTTCAGTGGCTCCGTCTATACTGTTACGCTCATATCAGTGCGCTTTAATAGTGGGCCGATCCACGTTTTAGGTATCGATAGGATACCGAGTACATCTCTGGTTATCATTACTGATATCGAAAACATATAAATCATGACTGCAGTCAAGTGTGACATTTGTCATTTGTCATTATAATAATGAACAATGCGAAATCTAGATATGTTAGAGTGATGAAATTTAATGAGAATATGCCATGTCTTGCCATGGGGTGATGGATTAAGTACCATTGTAGGTACAATCGACACTTTTGTTTTCCAGAAAAATAGCTGAACAAGGAAAAGTACAAGTACTGCTGTCTGAAACCAGTATTAAATTGCTCCTTGAAGGTCGAAAGCGAAGCAAGGAAGATTCATAACGGTTTGAATGAGATGCAGTTTTCAATATATCAGTGCCGTTAAGCATCCAAAAACAGCATCAAAATCTTCTCTTTTAGGATCAAAACGCGTGCGTTCAGTAAACACCTTATTGTTCCTGTCATCTGCTTCGGGTAACAGCGCAGCGGTGTTGATCTGTGATTGGCCATTGCATAATTGATGGTGTTTGTCCTGTTGTGGTGCGATTTGGTTGGGTGTGACATGTTTACCGTGGCGCAGGCGTGTAATCTTGTCAACCAGATCAGAGGACCTCACAGGGGGGGGTCCCGTCACGTCCACTTGTACCACGCCTCTGAGCAAGAGAGCATCCGGGTGCTGTTGATAGCTTCCAGTATGGTGAACAGGGCGTTTTCTCTGGCATTGGCGTCGCTCACAATGGATCAAGTCCTCTACACATGCGGTGGTATTCCGCTTATTTGCAACCTTATTTGGAGTTCAGATAACAGTGGACGTATGCATAATCCTTTAATTAGTTAACGCATTGCGGTGACAACAGGAAACTCCAAAACGTTAGTGGTTTCACTGAGTTTAACGCAATACCTAATTAAAGCAAGGAGTTTTGCATAATGTCAAAGATTAATCACAGCTTCACCTTACTCAAAAAGAGAAGTTGCGATTAAGCAGGGTGGGTTGAAGTCTGTTGGGAGAGCGGCATCCGGCCATGTCGAATGATAAGTCTCGCCTGCTATTTTGTCACTGTGGCCTGTCCAAGATGAAATTTCACTGTGAGGCTGAAGTTTCAGAAATAAGGATAATTTTTCCAGTGCCCTTTTCATGGCACTCTCAAAGACCTATAGTATGCTTTTGATATGTTGAAAAACACTTTTTTTTTTTTTTGCNNNNTCTCTCTCTCTCTCTCTCTCTCTCTCTCTCTCTCTCTCTCTCTTTTTCTTTCTTTCTTTCTCTTTCTTTCTCTGTTTTCCCTCTCCTTCCCATTCCAGGACAAGGTAGATCAGTTTGTTTATCCAAAGAGTTATTCGGCTCACAGTTTTGCTCCTATTCAAATACAGTCTATTGAAGTCATTGCTCGCTTTTCCTGTTGGTCATGACCGCTGGTGTTTTCATGAGCTTGTTTTTCAGTCTGGATGATATCCTCAGTGAGCAGCAGGACGGGCTAGATGACAAGTGGTCCAAGTCTGTAGTCTCTCTGGAGCTTAAATCATTAGGAAAACCCATCATAGTCACGAATATGATGTGGACGTGTTTCAGCAGCAGACTTAGACCACTTGTCTCCATATTAATGCACTAACAGAGTGAAAGTCTCATGTGATACGTTGGTCTTAATGACTCTGCTGAGCCAATGACAAAACTGAAAATGCCAGCTCAGCTTATTAAACATCTCGCGGCTGGTGAGCTGGGAAAATATAATTAGCACTCACGCTAGCGCTGTGGTCATGATCTTGTGTTGTAATGGCTAACACCCATAGTCACGGCTGTGTCTGTGGCGAAATAATTATTCACAGGACAGGAACAAACAAGGAGACTGCTTTGTGCTCTTTCTGTGTGGTTGTTGTTTTTTTTTCGGAACAGTTCCCTACAGGGAAAGCCAGTGAATCGGTATCTACTGTAATCTAGATCTAGCTTGTTCAAGCTGCAGATGTAATTTATGAGTCAGTTATGGTTTTCTGGTTCTTTTTTTTTTCTCTTCGACGGTTCGTTTTCTTCTTTGGCGTTCTGTAGACTCAGGTCTCTGAAGTTACTGCGGTGATTGGTTATGAACACCACTGCAGTTGTTAGATTTGTCTATTATTATTTCGTTTTATTTAGATGGTTGGGACATTGCGTTATACGCCAAAAAGATCTTCATGATGCAAATGCCTCTTTCCTCTGCCGCTATAGCGAACTTTCGGGAAGCGAAGGCCCGTCTGTAGGTCTTGGATCCCCTGTGTACTCGAGTAATATATTGTTCACAGTAGGAGTCTTTATTTTTTGCAGAATTTGTCTTTGTAATTGACCCATCAGAATTAGTTTAGCTTGGCTGGAATTTCATGAAGGCTCTACCATTCTGGTTTGTTTTTTTTTAAAAAGCTTATTTGGTGCATTGTGACAGTATTTTAACCAGGCCTCCATGTTAAACTAAAGACGTGACGAGAGTCGGTAAATTTAGAAAGGAGAATAAAGAAAGCAAAATCCATTCATTTCCTGTTTGGTCCTACATGATTGGATTCGTTTTGATGGACATTACTGTTATTGTAGTCCTTGGACATAACTTATATTAAGATCAGTGTAGGCTGGGAAATGTCCAGGGTTAGGCAGAACTGAGATCATATGAGTGTAGTTCGTGAACTTCAGTTCAGTTCACATGAAATTGATCTAAACTTAGTAGCTATTTTGGGCGGACTGATCGGGATATGAACTGTAGCTGTTTTTGGATGCTTCATCTGAACTTTACTTTTCTACCTAAATGTCAGTTCAATTCCCATCTACCTCGAAAATAAGAACCGAATGTCGATTTCTAAAACCAAAGGGAACTGATCTAATCTTAAAACTATTCAGTTTTCACAGACCTTAGCTAAATTGATAATAGGGCATTGTCCCTTTAGTGAACTGAAATTGATCTGAATTGACCTTTGTGGCGAACTTGCCGAACCCTTGAAATTTCCTATCGGCTGTAGTAAGAAATGATAATAATAGGAGCATCTTATGACAAAGAATCCTTCTGTGCTTTTCCTGTTACTGTCTCTGTGGAAAGATATGATGCCATCCGCTAGATAACAAGTGACAGATTACATGTCACGCCATACATTGGAAAGAAACCTTGGGAAGGAGAAAGGGAGAAGAACCTCTGTTGTGCATGTCATCATTTCATGGGAACCTTGTTGATTGTCGGGGATCAGTTGTGAATTTTTTTTTTTATTTTAGCTTTCTGTGCAGAAAATATAGCATCAGTGACACAGATCCATGAATGTTGTTGAATTTCTCAGGTGACATTCCAAGGTTGCCGACTCTACAGCTGTTAAAAGGAAAACTAATGGCAATTTTAAAAATGAATTTTCCAGCAATGAAACGTAACCGGTTTTTTTCTTTGATCGGTAGAAGCCGGTGAATGAAGTGTAACATCGAGAATTCTTGCGCTTTTCGTTCTTTAGTCTACCTTTTGTGAGTTGCAGTTTTTCCTTTGTGTGTCAGAGTTTTTCTTAGAAATGTTGTATCGTATGGCGTTGCAGTTAATGTAGAAGGTTTTTTTGTTTTAATCCAAAGGTGTCTTCGGCAATTAAGTCCGAAATGGCTTTCGGCGAGTTTCGTTTCTTAAGTTTTGAAAGTCCCGCATGATGGTTTTCTCACGTGTTTATTAGCGTAGAAGTCTAGATAATCTGGAATGACAGAATTTGTTCTTAACCCTGCTTCAGATTGATTGTAAAATGTATTATAAACGATACTGTCAATACAATGAAGGTTAGTAACTAGAAATGCCTGGATTTATGTTCTCCTTGCTAGTTCCCACCAGTTGTTAGTCTTCTTGTTAAAAAAAAATATTTGAACGAAATGTTTTTCTCGGAAAGTAGACTAATCTATGTCGATCAAGCCCAACTCGAAAAATTGGCGAAAATCAGATCTTCCTGTAAACAAAAACAANAGGGGGGGGGGGGAAGGGGAACTTCTGCAGATTGCAAACTGTTTTCGGTTCGTATTAGACTGAAGAGATAGTCCTCACTTCTATGCATATATGTACATGCATGCATGCACTGACGCCGTTCAAAATACATTCAAGAAATGAGTGATGTACCAACGAGTATTAGTGATGTACCAACGAGTATTAATAATTAATATACTAACGAGTGTCAGTGATGTACCAACGAGTATTAATAATGAATGTACTAACGAGTATTGGTGATGTACCAACGAGTATTAGTGCTGTACCAACGAGTATTAGTGATGTGCCAACGAGTATTAATGATGTACCAACGAGGATTAATAATTAATGTACTAACGAGTATTAGTAATGTACCAACGAGTATTAGTGATGTACCAACGGGTATTTGTTACGTATCAAATATTGGTGATGTATCAGCGGGTTAGTAAAGTGCTTCACGGAAAATCAATAGTCTTGCGAAAGTGTTGAAAATAGAGGGGGCACGGGCAGACTACCATGAAAGTTGAAGATAAGGGTGTCTGCTCCAAGATGGATATTCTTGGTCAATATAAACGTAACATTTTGGTAGAAAGTAGCATAATCAACGCCCTCCTCTCCCTCACCCGCCC
>JAWQUT010000188.1:392332-394832 GCA_033807755.1 Ellobium chinense
CCATCCATCCATCCATCCATCTGCCCGTCCGTCCGTCCATAAATTTGGTTGACTCTTTCGCTTGTCTGTCCGCCAGTTCCTACCTTTGTCCATCCGTTCCTAATTCATTCATTTCACTACTTTTTGTTTTTGGTTTAAAAATTAAAAACGTGTTCGAACCCATCACTGGAAAAATTATACATGAAGGCCAGCTTCGTTACATGAAGTTTAAGATTATTGTGGGAACGGGAGGGGAAGGGGGTGGGGAGGTAGAGAGAAAGGATAAGGAAGACTGAGGGACGGAAAGGAGAGCGAGAGAAAGGGTTATGAGGATTGAGGGATGGAGAAGGGAGGGAGAGAGAGAAGGGATAAGGGCCAGTTAGGAATAGAACGAGAGAGAGAAGAGATAAGAAGATGGAGGAGGGAGGGAGGGGGAGAAGGTTAGTAAAGATAGAGAGATGGAGGAAGGAGAGAGAGAAAGGCTGAAGAAGATTGAGAAGATCCTTATAAAACCATATCGTTTCCCAACACAATGCATCATCAAATCCCTGGGATTTCCAAATGAATTTGATTTCTCCAGCATTCCTTCACTCCGCCCTCTCTCCCTCCGCCGTTTCCGACAATTATATTTTTATCAGTTTTCCATTTGAATCCACTTTTTCTTTTTTTCTCTCTGATCTGTCTTTGCTTCAGCCTCGCCCCTTAACACACACCTCTTTTTGCCCAAAATAAAAACCTGCTCTCATTCCATTGCCATCCTGGCCTCATTTTGATCCTTTGCCTTTAGGAATGAGATGCACATTGGATCTCCCAGGCTGCCCGCCCCATGCGCTCCACAATGTGAAATTTCAATATTTGCATGTTTCTGTTTCTTTCTTTGTTTTTCCTCCATCTTTCCATCTTTGTCATGTACTTCGAATTCCTGTTCTCGCATTCATTTCTCTTCAGAGTACGGCGTTAAAATATGTAGCTCTTCAGCTTTCGCAATAGGTGTCAATCTCTCTCTCTCCCTCTCTCTCTCTCTCTTTCTCTCTCTCTCTCTCGCTCGCTCTGATTTTTTGGTACGTTCATGTCTCTCTTTGTTGTAGTAGTCGACGGCATTTTATGGCTGTCCTGATAATTGCAACTTCTGCTAACACGCAACAGATTTCATTTAACCAAATGCAGTATGTCCATATAAAACCCACTGGATATTGTAATATCTTTCATTCGCAAATTTCTCCATGCTCCAAGGAGTTGTAATTAAATGAAGTCAAGTGTACTTATTTAGTCTTTCTCTCTACACACTGTCTATCTGGCCTTTCTCTCTACACACTCTCTGTCTCTCTCTCCCTCCCTCCCTCCAGCGACACTGTTATCATACAACATCATGTCTTTCTCGTCTCAAGCCCTTAACCCTGTATTGAATTTCCCCATGTTCGTATGGGACAGCTGAAGGAAGGAGTGTTTTTCCCCGTAATTTGGGCCATCTGGCGTCATGCATGCTCCGCCGGCAATTGGACCCTAAGCCATTCTACAGATAACTTTGGGCATGAGACAATTCCTTGGACAGAGTGACACAAGTTTTCTTGTTGATATGTATTGTAATGTGATTGGCTTCGGCCTAAATAAACTTGAACTTGAACCTCTATTTGAGTAGGACTATCGCAGACTCCTGATATGAGTGAAAGTGGTATTGATCTAACTTGAGAGTATGGTCTAACTAAATGCTACATTAAATCAAAAGTAGCCCTGTCNAAGAAACAAAATTTGTGCATAATTTGCATACTTGTGTATAACCAGAGCAGAAGACGATGAAGCAATTTTAACAACACGCTCGGGTCGCCAAAAACCTGAATTCACTTAAACCAGGTTGCTGAGGACGACGAAGGGATTGCTGCTGCTGCTTGTTTTTATCAGTCAGTAAAGATAGGACCGGCCTCTTCTTTCATGAATTCACCCGCCACTTAGAGGGGGTCGTGTGAACTATAAACAATTTAGGCATTTACGAAATACATTACTTTAAAAAAAAAATTTACAGGTCGTTTTGACGTTTGCAACCCATAAAAGGAACTTCTGCAGAACAAGACGAATGCGCATACCAAGTTTCTTTTCAGTTCCAGCAGCGAATATGACGTCAGACCACACACAATATTTAGGCTGTATTTTTTTTTAATGTGAGTGTATGTAGATACAGCACGCTCTTTTAACATTGACATCCACATATTGTGCAGATAACGTTCACCCCCTTCCCCATCCCCTCACCCCTTCCCATATTCTCCCTGTCTCTTGCCTTGTTTTCATCCGTCTGCCCCCCCCCCCCNCCCCCTCCTCACCTTATCCAGCTGAACTTTTCTCACCGTATGTGTTTGATTTTAACATTCACTGAGACTCATGTGATGTAAGTTTAGTCATTAAATAGGTAAGTGCTACTTTTACCACGAGCCAAACGAAGCCTTTCTGACTAGTAAGATTTGGGTTTGAAAATTTACTATCTCGTGGGCTGAGAATTAACTGGTTCTATGTCAAGTTTTGCATTTTT
>JAWQUT010000188.1:397332-405088 GCA_033807755.1 Ellobium chinense
CTTCCATTGCATTTTTCCTTCACCTTTCACTCACTCTTTCGCTCCCTCTAGCCTTCTCGGAGTTCTTTATGTCCAAAGTACATCTGTTATATGGGATAATCCCGGAAGACGAGATTGGTATCATCTATCGAGGAAAATGTGGGACTGGATACGATCAATGACTAATACTCACTGATAGCCACGACGCTGGTGCCATGTACTAGAGCCATATTGAGGGCGGTGATGGAGACGATTATAATGAAGATATTTAGAGAGTCGCTGGGGGGCCTCTCTGTTCATGTACAACAGCAGTATTAAGAGTGGTTATGGTGGATATGGTTATGATGAAGATATTGGAAGTATCGATGACGACCGCTGTGTGGCTATGGCGAGGGTGGTGGTGAAAATGGTGATGGATGGAGATCTGGAGACTCTCGGTGGTGGTTATGGTCGTGGGCAGAGCGAGTGTGATATGCAGATTTTGGACCAGGCCATGACAGGATGATGAATGTAATATGTATGTGAGCACTCGCTTCTTGCATTCCCCGTTCCCTGTTCCCTCTCCCATACCTTTCTACCCTGAACTTCCTTATCGGGTAGTTGCCTCGCATATCCTTCAGTCTTGTGGACAGAGGCTGTGTTTATAAACATGGTAGCCCATTGCCCATGGGCAAGTCGACATGCAGGAGAAACACTATGGGCAGAGAATAATGAAGATGCATGATTGCCTCATGTCAATTCAATTCTTTGTTAGCACATCGTGTACAATGAATTGTACATATTGCAAATGCAAAGCATGTCATACATAATGTATGGAATCAAGTCAGATGTTTGTTGACGGATAAGTTGACAATTATGTACTTTATAGTACTGTAGAGTTGGGATGTGGCTTCTAGCCCACTCTCACGCCAAAATTACTACCCAGATTTACTTTCGTGGAAAGTTTCGTTAAACAATTCCACGAAACTGTTCTACGACAGCCGGACACACTGGAGTGTCCATTCTCACGTGACTAGGCGACTGTCTTTTGATTGGAGACCAATAGGTGTTGGCACTTTACATTTCACCTCCCCAGCCATGATGAGATTGACATGTTGAATAATCTCTAGTCAAGCATACTGTGACCATTCACTTCCCAGTCCAAAAGCCCATCTGACTTTCTCATGATGGAGGATTCTGATAACCCCGATATACGCCCTAATAGACCGGTATGTGGTGGCACCTGACATGTTTCCCTCCCAACCATGATGAGGTTGACATGTCTGTGAACAAATCTTTAGTTAAAAAATTGCCAATAATGTGGCCTGTGGCCATTCCCATCTCAGCCTGTATGTCCATCTGACTGTCTCACGATGACAGCCTCTGATGACCCCGACATACGCCATACCAAACTGATATGCATGGTATTGACTGAATACTGAGCATTACTTTTCATTCTGTTGTGCTGGGAATGACTTTCAGAAAAAGATCAGTAATGATTAACTCTTCTTCTCATCTCCATAACCTTGATGTCCGCCCGGCCATGCTTCTGTGACAAAACTGCCGTACCAAAGTGATGGCTGATGGAAGAGATATTGTGAGATTAACTTGCTAATTGAGACAAAGAGACGAATGATAAAGAGTGATAATGAGGATAAAATCATTCATATCCCGTTTGCTTTTTTTCTTTCTTCGTGACAGAAGTCTAGAAATGAAGTGCTAAATGCAGAAGATCGATGAAGAGACAAGTATTCTGATACGTTATTATATTTATCATGAGGATGATTTTGATCCACCATCGCAAGCCTTGTTGGAACTTAATTAATATTAGATCTGTATACTGCGTGGGTTTTGGTCAGTGCAGTAAGGTAGACACTGTCTGTCCAAGAAGCCCAGAAAAAGCCGGCACTTACATTTACGACACGGAATAAGATTCCGAATTGTTTATTTGCATTATGGGATGAAATCTGACTAAGATGCAGATTATGAAATACTAGAGCGTATGGCTGAAGTCGCCAAATCAGGAGTGAGAATCTAAAAGTGGACATCAAGGGCTGTCTGCACAAAGCCGCGTTATTTTGCGCGTTGGCGTTAAGCTACGAGAAACCTTTCAAATATCAATAATCTTTCCTCTAGTTACTCGGGGGCACAGAGTTACGCAGCATTGTGCATAGGGCCCCACGGTGTGGTTTCTAGCCGGACTTAAAGTATAGAAACAGGATCACCGTCTGATGAAACTAACGAAAAGAGATATTGGCTTCATATTCCGGCTTTGAAACCGGATTTTTCTGAAAATAAAGCCTGAATTGAGCGGTATTCTAAACAGAGAATAGATTAAGTGTTATTAGGAGAAGTTGCAAAGTTTAAATGAAATATGTACGCGGTTCAGTTTGGCTAAATTCATTAATACATAATAGGATTTCCGTCAGACATCATTCTATTCTCGTTTTTGTTTTTTTTTCTTAAGTTCATGTTAAGATTCTTTTGGACATTTTTATAAAATGTTCTGTTCGGCGTCGATGTCATTCGTTATGTAAAAATTGTTCCTGAAAATTGTTAAAATTTTATTCTGCATCCTAATTTGCTGATTAGATCCAAAAAAGTACAAAATTGTCGATCAGCAAGTATTTTGAGAAGAACAGCATGTAGAAGAATGCGAATTCGCAATTGTTGGCACCCTTGTGAATGACGTCACGACATTGTGCTCGCGCAGAAGCTTGAATTTATTTCTGGCTCTGGACTGTTTTTTTTGGAAGAGCTCATGGAAGCCGGTTGTTTTTGGTTGTTGTTGTTTTGGTTTTTTTTTAATGAGCACATAAACTTAATTAAGGCTTACGGGGTCTACTGTGTTATGGTTTTGTTTGAAAATGAACCAAGACGACGTCATTCAATATTACACTGTATCTTATTTGTCAAGGAGTAGATGTGAAGGATTCTAACGATTGGGTGAAAATTTTAGAGGTGCGATAGATCTGTAGTCTTCCATCCTTCTTTCTTCTCCAACCGTCTCTGAAAGAGGGGGCGTGGGAGTTGTCCTAAAGCGCAAATGATCCAGGTTGGTCATCGAGCCAGAATGAAACAACACAACAGTACTATCAGTAATGAGATCAGTATTTCTACCACGGCTTAGTGTCCGGTTTTTAGGTCACTTGGACTCAAGGGACTTGGGTGTGGCATCTGTAATCCTATGAACTGGAATGAACTTCCATAGCCCCTGTTGGTACTGGAAGCCTTTAATAATCAGCAGTGACGTACGCGAGGCCAGGGAGCTCACGACGCCATTAATAGAGGTATATTATTTTCTTGTGAACTTCGCACTGGTTAAGTACGTCTGATTAGACAAATAACAGACAAGGCAAGACAAAGCTGGGGTCTAAACCCATCAACCTTTCCTCTGTCTCTGGTCTTCATCAGGTTCTTTTGAAAGATCCATTTTGTGTTTTGAGCTGGACGATACCAGAGTTTCTTTGTGGTTACTGCAGTGATTACTGTGTGCGATTACACCTGTTACGATATAGCGATAATAATTATAACGTGCTAATACTGCTAAGTTGTTTTTTATTTTACTGATATAATAGCGGATACTGTAACTAAGTGCGGTTACTACTGAGCATCATTTTCTTCATTTCGACTGAATAACTGTGGTTACTGTATAAATTATCAAGTGCGATAACGTCTGAGCATCGTTTTCGAAACTTCCACTAAATAATTCCGATTACTGTAATAATTACCAAGTGCAATTACTGCTAAGCATTGCTTTCGGCATTTCGACTGATAATTGCTATTACTGTTATAATTACTAAGTGCGATTACTGCTGAGCGTCATTTTCAGCATTCAGGAATAACTGACTAATCCATTCCTGACTGAATGATTGACTAATCCAGCCCATTTTTTTTTCTATGGGGAATATTTTTTAAGGATATTTTGAGGGTTGTATTTTTTTGTTGGGATTATGAGATGTTAAGCATGGTATCAAACCATCAAAAGTGCATGAAATACTGACAGGTTTACAAGGAAATCATTGTGTCAGTTCATCTGAATTACTGCCGATTCCGGTTATTAAGCCAGATCTTTATTTTTCAGAGAAGAAATATTTTCTGTATGGAGATCATAAGCAAAAATATTGCCTTGTTCTTGCAGTTCATTCATGGTCACATGCGATAAAACCGAGTTGATCGTATTTGATATTGCTCTAGATTGGCAGTCGATAGCGTGTGGAACTGCCTGCCATGTGCTATAAACACAGTGTGTGGGCAAAACAGACCAAGAACTTTATGAATGAATGTGCGTTTGTTTATTAGACTGTACACAAAAAAGAAGGCTGTCATAGCTTTCTAGGCAAGCCCCATTCACCAATGAACATGTGGCAGCGATGTGGAAAATGTATGGATTACATGGGTTTGAGTAGTCTGTGTTTGGTGGCAAGAGACCGTATGCATGTTATAATCCTAGCATTAGTTCATGGGAAAGCCCTAAACCCGTAATTACTGATGTTCACCGTGGTAAACTTGTGAATTAACTTAATGGTTACCATGCGGCCACTTGTTAATCTGACGTTTAGGCAATGAAGCGGAGTTGAAATATTGAAAATATCTAGATCTTCATAAATATTATACCAGTTCACCACGGAAGTAAGAACTCTGTGTATCAGTCAGTGACAAGCAGACGATTCAGTTCATATCAGTTGGTCAGATTCCTCAGTAATGTTTTATTGACTGTGATTCCATTACAGAAATTGTGTTCCCAGTGAACCCGGAGGTAGGAGATGTATCGACCAATAAAATTAAATGAAAAGTAACAGTTTGACTTTGTTTCCAGCACGGAAGTTCTGTTGTTGTTTTTTTCGTGTTTTTTTATGCATTAAATTTTGAAATTAAATTTTAAAACATCGATCAGGAAAAATCATGCCAACTCGCAAACTTTTGGGAAAGTCTCAGGAAACTCGCTGTGTAATTTTTTAGAAAAAAGTACCAAACCACAGTATTCAGAGTTATTTGTTTTTCAGTGGACAGAGATACCTTAGTGTTGAATACTTACTGCATATGAATGTAGAGGAGAAAATCTCTTGGAAAATAAGATCCCATTAAATAGGCCTACTCCTTTTGTCAGTTTACCGTAATCTTGATTCACACAGGTCAAGAAAGTGGGCAAATAAAAAAAATGTCCTGTAACTCTCTTCCTCTAACCCCAGTACAAAAAAAAAACAAAAACGAGTGTGCTTCCACTGTATGTGCATTCATTGTATTTCTTCTGTATGCTAATTTATGTTTCAGTGGGTGTTAAATGGAAGATTTACTGCGGCCAAGATAGGCATTTCAGTTATTCATTTAATGTTCAATAAGTGAATGTTTGACTGACACACTGGGTGACTTAAGTTTGTAATGATATTTGTTATAGCTTTGTCCAAACATGTTATAAAGTTCAAATTCCTGTAGGCAGACACTGCGAGATAATGAAGATTTCAGACGAGAAAACTTTTCAGTAATCAGTATCGCTGTTACCTGATACAAATGCCTGATTCCTGGGATATAAAAAGCGCCGTTCGCGGTCAGTGAGAGTAATCGAATACATGCACTTTCTGTTGCCGTGATGGATTACACCCATCACCACCGATTTGCCTGTGGTGTACCAAGATGGTGGCACGTGCTGGCCAGGGTCCGCCCCGGCCTTGGGATCATTTACCAGGATAATCTCCCCCTTAGCCCTGATCAGTAGCAAGGTATTGTCTATCGACTTTCACCATCGATCAAACTCCAGTCTCTCTGGACGGCCCTTTTAGTAGTCGGTCGGTCGGTCGATTGGTTTGTGTCAGTCGTTGGTCCCTTGCTGGTAGCCAATATTTACTCACCGGGCGGGATTAGACCTAAACGGTTGCCTTAGTACCGATTTTATATTCCTCGTCAGGTTTCCAGATTAAAGGCTGAACTCTGCAGGTTGCTGGTAAAAGCTGGTGGGGTTTCCATTCGATGATTGCATTGAGCTCTGGGGCTCAGTCTTTCAGAGTTGTCATAGGCCTTGAAAATCGTCACTGGCAAAAACACTTGAAATCAGCAAAAAGGCTAGTCTAGCTCTCAAGAAGTCTGTGAAATTTCAGAATGATGGATTGATGGCTCATAGTATTGTTTGAGAATGGCAGTGACCTATCTTGGCAGCCCTTTAACAAAGGAATATGCCTGATGTGGATTATTGCTATATCTATGGATGAACTTGCCCGCGGTCGACGTTGAGAAGTAGATCTACCCGAAATAATCAAGTACTCAAAAACCACAGATAATATAATTTTGGCGATTTTATTTGACTTAAACCTAGACATGAATGTATCTTATTCATGTTTAAGGTTTTTTTCCATCATACGGCCGTTGGTACGAGAGAAGTCGAGAAAGGCAGACTTCCAAGTCCATCTATAGATATAGATATAGATATAGGTAGCAGAGTATATGGAATTTGAACACAAATGGACTGACCTCATGGGTCGCAAGTTCTGGAGATCCTGCTTTATTGTATACATTTCAAACGTGTTCGCCAATTAGCGCAACGTCACTATCCTAGTACCTTTGTATAAAAGTTAAGTCTTCCAGTCTTTCCATCAGGCTTAGTCTCTTGTAGCTTTTATAGTGATTTAGATGGCCAACTGTAAGCGTCATCAATTCATTTAAGAATCGTCTATATGGGAGTTTATTTTGGACTCAAAAAAATGTTCGTGAAGGAAAGTCTAAATGGTTTTAAGAAAATATTGAAGACACTTGTTCAAACACTCAAACACTATTTTTATTAATTTTTATAGCCTGTTAAACCAAACTTCGTGATATTTTTACCTTACCAAAATTATTGTACTGTGTGCGTGCGTGAGTATTTGCTTGGATATCTAGAAAGTTTTACTTTTTTGTCCCCCCTGCTGCAAAGGGCACAGAGCCTGTTTGAGATGGGCGATATATAAATGCAATTCATCACATCATCATCATTAAAACTAATATGATTCTGCTCAACGACACAAAACTATTTGAAAAATGTATAATGGATTTATTAAAAATAGTCAACGTTTCGTGCATAACACTTTTTTCAAAACTCATCATCATCATTCTTAAATTGGGGTTTTAAGCGCATACTGTATTTTCGTGCAAAACGACATATTTCCCTTAATATGTCTCAAAGATAGGGCAGTGCGGCATGAAACATCGTGTGCGCCCTGGGTCCCAATGGTATACGAACTTCTCCTCGACCTAAGGCCAAGCTGGCCGTCTCCCGGAGATCTGACTGTCACTTGGTGTGATTGGGCCAAATGGTTGTGGAACTTTGTCACGTACTAAAGATTTTGTGACTGGAAGTCTTTTCCGCCCCCAGGAACAGACTGAGACGAGAAAATGAGTGAATGGATAAGAGATAGAGAGAGAGAGGGAGAGAGGTGGAGAAAAGGAAGATGCGTTTAATAAGGTAGAAAGTGTTGAGACGACTTTGGTGGTTGAGCACGAGCTCATTTTATGACACAGCCACCCTCTTCACTGGAGCTGACGGCCAATTCCAGCCACCTAATTAAAACGGACAGCAGACGATTGAATCTCAGAGCTTTATGAAAGAATTATCTTCCTCTTTGGAACTGCCGTTCAGTTCCGGTGTGAGATCACAAAGTGTCCCCCTCATCACAAAATGTCCCCCCGGTCATTCTGTGATATCACAGATTGACTCCCAAAAGTCATTATGTGATTTGGGGGAAGGAGACATTCTGTGAAAGAGGGGGGGGGACAGTCTGTGATATCACAGAGTAACCGGGGGGACACTTTGTGATATCACAGAATGACC
>JAWQUT010000188.1:427863-442114 GCA_033807755.1 Ellobium chinense
CCATTGCATGTTAAGCACAGAAAGTATGCATCTCAGTAGAAGGAATCTGTGGCCATCACAACTTGGATTAGTCACAACATTTTTCTGGTTATAAGATGTTGTATTATCTGTAAAAGTCACTGGATAAACACCACTATTCTTAAATGCAACATTTACCTTTCTCTCGTTGTTGAAATCAGATTATCATGTCTTACTTCACTTAGTACCAGAAAAATTTAAAACTTGAGCACTGCTTAAGAATATCTGTTGAGTGCCCTTGTTAAGTCTTCATATTTTTTTCTCTTCCCTTCGCAGGACTCCACCACCTAATCTTGAAGAGCATACTCCAGTTCTATTCTTGGATCTCAATGGTGAGTGAGCAGAAACATAATATTGTCCTTGGAATTCTCTTCAGCTTCTTAGCTACATATGACACAGTCGTATATCCATACCCATTGTTACAAACAACTATTAGAAGTACTGCTACATCCAGAAAAAGCTTTCATAGGCTGTGTGAAACATATTCATACTCCTTATTTCCATTATAATATTCAACTTATTCCCATGTAGCTCTTGATGAGCTCATGGTAATTTGGTGAAATTAGCCCTTGCTAAACATGACATAGTGAAGTGGTTAAAGAAAGAGGGTAGATGTATTTCATCAAGCTTTTTTTTTAGACTAGCTCTTCACTATCAAGAACTCAGCTTTCACTTTAGGCAGTTTTCTTACTTTTCATAGTAGAACTATACCTTTGCTCTTTGAATTTATGGCATTCATTGTGTCTGTATATAAACTTGGACAATTTTTTTACTTTAGAGTAAGTGATAATGGACTTTGAATATTCCACCCACCCTTTGGACCAAGGTACATGAGGTGTTATCAAAAGTTTTGTGATTTCCAGCATTAATTTTACAGGGAGCAAAGCAGTTGCACTGCAGAATGGGAATGTGCTAAGCAAGGAATCATGTTAAACATTAGTTGTGTTAACAGAGGTCCACTTAACATAAAGTAGAGTATTCAGATTTCGATATTATGTCCATCTTATGTCCATTAGCTATTGCGTTCCTCAACTTTGCAGTTACAACATTTTGATTGATTGCCTCTAGTATGTGATACCTTGATCTTGTCTTTTTTTTTAATCTATCTTAAGCTGATGATATGAGTGCTCCCAATGCTAAAGAAGGTCTGCAGGCTGTCGGCATTAACTCCATCCTGCCCAAGGAGCACAGCACTGACTACGTCCAGCTGCCCATAATCAAAAGTTACACTGAAAAGGATAATGTGAGTACCAGCATACATTTTCTGTCACTCGGAAGTTGCACAAAATCTCAGCAGCTCTCAGCTTTTAAGTAATTACAGTAAACCAAGTGGATAGACCCTACTGGTAAGGAAATTTCAGTCATGGGATTTGGGGATTTTGGTCCTGCTGGTCCTGCAACAGGTGTATTTGAAATTCAGTGAGTTGTTGCCCTTGGTATAATGGGCCTCATGGTCTTTGACACCTATTGTTTTTTCCTCTTTTGGCCCTATTAACATTTTGTGTTATTCTACACATACCACCGTGATTTTGGGAAATTTCTTCCATAGAGGTTAAAGTATTTCTTTTGCCCGATCTTTTAACAGGAAGAAAAATGGGGGTGAACGCCCAAAATTTTTCACAGATGTCTTTCGAAAAAGATCACCTCGGATTCTGATTTGGTCTTCAGTTTTTCATATGGCTGGTTTTGACCGCGTGTGAATACATGGGTCTACACATTTTATTTTTTTATCTAGAAGGCTCAAATTGTACCTGAAACTTTAAAATTGGATACTTTATTTAGATCACAGGTCATTTTGCACATTTCTACACCCTGACACTGGCTGGCAGGGCCCCAAAAAAGGGGGATTTTATAGATTAGCGGAGTAATTGGGTTGTAAACAATGAGTGATTTGCTCCTCTAATAGGTGTCACAAACCTCATGGTTGTGAACAATGCTTTGGCGTGCTGCTGTGGTATTTTGCCATTCTGATGCTAACTCTTGTAGCATGGCAACCATATCTGGTTGTTCTAACACCTATTTACGGCTGATGGGGTTGTCAGTTGTCATGCCCTGCCTAACCGAGAGAAGCACAAGATGGACTAGCCTAGCTGATTCGAAGTTTCACAAAAATATTTTGTTCGGAGATGAATGTGCAAAAAAGTGAATGTAGCTGAAAAACCAGCATAAGCTTTTTTAACAGTAAAACCAGCATGAGTGTTTTTGCCTGAAGACATCAGAAATGTTCTCATGATAGAAATATTGAAGATTTCTTGTTTGTTACCTTGTATATATCATCCATTCAACCAGGTATGTGCATTTGCATCATGGGATTCCTCACTCCATGACTCTGTTCACCTGAACCGTGTTACCCCAGCCAATGAGAGGGTATACATGATCCTGAAGGCTGTGGTCCGCCTCAGTCACCCAGCCACCATCGAGCTGGTCTTAAGAAAGAGGATCTGCATCAACATCTACAAGAAACAGGGGCTGTCTTCATTCACTTCCATGCTAAAGAACCGCATTGTTGGCTCGGTGAGTGTGAATGTTTTGTTGTGATATACTGTGTTGATAGTCGAATTGTGAATGCAGATGACTGACATGATTTATAGTAATGAAAAGACTGATGTGCGACAGACAGTGGTGTGAAATGAGGTACAAATGGATCATTTGCAAATATTTTTCAATGTATATTGATGTTCATTATTAGCTGCCTGTAATAAACAAAACTGAAACTATGTTGTAGTATTTTCCCTCTCTTCAAGACAATAGTTTTAAAATTCCCTCTGAGAACATGTATTTCATATTACAAAGTGATGTTATTCAGGCATGTCATCAATATATATAACTATTTTATTTATCAAATAAAGCATGAACTTACTTAACAGATATTAATTAATAACAATGCCCACTAGGCCCATACTCTTTTGTGACTATTCATTCTGGGGTTACAATTTATATCATTACAGCACAAACCAATAGGGATATCACTGTACTGTGTACAAACCTATAATTTAGTTCCAGTCATGCCTGATAATGTAGCATTTTGAACTAGGAAGTGAAGTGAATTGACCAGTGTTCCATCTCATGTTGTTTCAGGATTATCTCTATGCCAGTGGTGTTACATATGAAGTGGTTTCTAACATGCCCAAGGTAAGCAGCTGTTTAGTTATAGACACATAATGTCAGAAGATCTGTTACTCTTTTAATGTAAAGCTTGGACTGTATACTCTAATTTGTTGATCATTGATCAAGATTCCTGTGCAGTAGCCCAATGAATACGTGCTGTGAATGTCAAAAGTTTTTGGACAATAAAGTATAAAGTAGGAATTTCCAGCTCACAAAAGAGCAATGGTGACGCTCTGTGATAAGAATAATAATACTTAAATGGTGCTTTACATTTTTCATTGTTCTTCAAGTTATTATGGGATTAATGCTCCTATGAAATATTAAACTAAACACATGCTTTAAATGTCAGAAGTTTTCAGATGATAAACTATAAAATAGGAATTTCCAACTCACATAAGAGCAGTTTTGTCTCTCATCAATATGAAGAACAATACTGTAATGATGCATTACCATTATCGTTCATGTTATTCTTTCAGCTACCACAGGGTCACATGAAAATAAGAAAATTAAAACTAGGACTTCTATTTACACCCTCAGGAAATTTCTTTACAATGTCATACACTGTTATACATCTCAGTCATAATATAAATACATAGAACAGTACATATCAAACATGTATTATCGCAAATGAAACATATAACGAAGTCATTGCTGGCCATCCGCAGTGCAGTGCCCTGGTGCCCTGAGCTCTAAAGCCAGGTATTCATATACATCTGAGTCATGTGGGGAAAGGGGAGTGTAATATCTTTTCCAAAAGACACCACAGCATAAACCACCTGGCACAAGAGTCGAATACACAAATCTTAGACTTGAAAGTCTTCAGTTTCTGAGTACGATTCACAAAACTTCACGGCCACGCTGCCTCCACATGGGACTTAAATGGTACTGAATTGGTTAAACCACTGAATTTCAGGGGTCAGAAGATCTTGAAGACATGGAGACCCTTGCCCAGATGGCTGCCTCACAGAATGAGGTCTCGGCTGTGGATGGGGAGACCTACATAGAGAAATACATCAAGGGGGTCTCAGCTGTGGAGAGTATTCTGACACTGGACAGACTCAGACAGGTACTGTGACTATTGCGGTAAAACCTTGATATTAAGTACTCATTTAATAAGTATACCTCTTTTATTAATTATGAAATTCACATGCACAGTTTCAGTAATGTCCTATTATTTCATTATCCTCAATATTAAGTTATCTCAATAGTAAGTATACTTTTTCCATTCACCAAGCCAACTTAATATCGAGATTCTACAGCTTATAACCTCTAATGATAATTCTGGGGAGGAAATGAATCACTGTTCGACTGATCACTTCGTTATTATCAGTATTTCATCCCTCTGCTTAAGGCATATTGTAACAAAATACTTTTAGACTTTACTCAACAACATTTTCTTTATATTTAAAAACAGTCTGTTATGTGCTGAAAGAGGAAAAGTTTTGTATTTGCAGTTCTGTATATCTCACAAGTGGTTTTAGGTATGTTTCAACATTTAAAAACAATGTATCTGTGTTTATAGGTGTATGATCAAATGAGCTATGAACTTCTTTAGAAAATCAACTGTTTTTGTGCAGGAGGTAGAAATAATTTCAGTTACAACACTGTGAATCTCAAATGGGATTCTGAACATGTCTCAACATTTAAAACCATTATTTTACTCATTGTGGACAAGGGTATAATCAGATAAACTTTGACACTTCTTAAATGCACCAATTGTTCTTGTGCAGGAGGTGGCAGTGAAGGAGATGCTGGCAAATTCTGGACGCCTGGCTTCTAATCTGAGAAAGACAACAAGTGTTCCCAACATTAATCAGGTTTGATTTAGCTATCTTTTTCTCAAACAGCATGCAGACTGCTTGAATCTTGCCATATGGTAAACATCTAGTAGTGTTAGAACTAGAACAGTGTTTATGCTGTGGAGTAGAATAACAGTATATGATCCTAGCTCATTAGATGGACATGTTAGCTGTGGGTAAGCTAGTAGCTGTAGGAAAATTGTCGCAAAAGAGGGTATGGGAATCAGGGAGAGTTTTTAGGTCAAGTTGAGGGAGCACTGTTGTTTGTTTTTTTTTGACTGGGTGGAGGGGGGGGGTGATATGGGTGGCAAGAGGAGCTGGCAATCAGAAACAAGACGGGTGGGGGGAGAGGAGCGAGGAGCTAGGCACGTATCATTCACAGAGCACTCGTGAGGCAATTGGGGTTCAGCGGGAAGGGATGAGGCAGGTCCTTATGTGAAAGAGTTTGAAGAACATCCAGTTTCTGGTCACAGCACTGGGTGCACATGGTCCCCTGATCTCCACAATAGCATGCAAAGCAACACTTGCACTTAATTCTTTTGGTGGAGAGAGACACCAGTAATTAAAAACCACTGGCTATCCAGAACAAGTAAATATCCCACTGCTCTATCTAATTTGATCAGTACAGTTTACTGGAATTTTTCACCATGTAAAGTTCCTGCGTGTTGAACCTCAAGTTACATCTGTCTAAATGTCAGTCTGATCTTAGATCTGCATGCATAGTTGTCTAAATGTGATTAAGATAAATGTAAGATTGGAACTTTGGTCAGACTAGGTTTTATTCCCACTGTCTTGGGTCCTTGCTATCCTTGTCAGATCCTTTTGAAATAAAAAATGCACCAGGACTTCAGCATCTAAGGGTTAGATATGGTGTTCATATAAAAGATGTGTAGCTTTTGGTGTCTTCAATTCAACATTCTATATATGTACGCCTGTATGCCTGTAAGTAATTGTAATTTGTTTGTTGTAATACATCATTTGCTGCTTCTTTTACTGCTAGGATATCTTAAATTTGTTTGAATTGCTTATGGCAGGGGGAATGGATTTCAAAATTAATGTTGTGTTGTATTTCTTACTGCCATGATAATATTATTATGCTTCACTCTGTCTTAGTCTTGTAAACTCTCTCCTCTCTCACCACAACCCCTCCCAGCTCCCACTCCCACCCCCCACATTCAGTTCAGTGTTTTGGCTTGTTTAAAGGAGCTCTGTACCGTTTAAGCACCCCAGCCGCTCAAGAAACTGCTGTGGGAACTTCTAATCCACCCTTTTTGACATGCACTAGGCTAAACTTCTCTCCTGTCCTAATCATACTTCTCTTTGAATTTGCACTGTCTCCCATCGCAATGTGCCCATCACTTCTTGAATGTGGCATGGGGTTCAATAGGAATACTAATTTTCAAAGGCAACAACACTCTGTCGCTTCAGCTGTGTTACACTCCTTCTCAAGGCTGTTTTTTTATGTTTGTTTAACCAAACAAGGCTCTTCTTGGGATAAGCTGTTTCCTATTTCACCACATGATTTAGCAAAGCACTAGAATTTTTAATACAAAGTCAGCGTGGAAATGGTATTGAGTATGCCTAAGATTGTTCACATCCCACGGCAGCTTATGGTCAAAATGAAGAGACTTGCACAACACCAATGTTTAGAAATGGAATTTTTCATTCTTGTTAGAACTTGAGGTTTCAGAGGAAAAGTGACCGGAGTCCACCCACAGAATAAAATTATGTCATCAACAAAACACTTTAACTCCAGTAGCAGTAGGTACCTGTGATCCCTGCAGTGCCTTTGCTGTATGACCCTGTGTCTACCATCTCATCATTTCGTCTTGGGTATTGCTGCTCCTCTGACTATGAGGCAGAGCTCAAGTTCAATGCTAGGATCTCCCAGGTCCAGGTCACCACCAGGATGTGAAAAAAATTCATGTTCACATTTAAAGAGACAGGAAATTGCTGAAAATTCATTTGATACTTACTTTACGAGGGTTAAGAGTGAGAGCATGCAGTGCTTAATTTTTGTTTGCATTGTACTATGCTCTTACTTTGGTCAACCACTGCAGTCTCCAGTGCAATATAGTTGCCACCACTAATGATACCACTGTAGTAGGTATATTCTTCTGCCATTTCCAAGTTGAGTCAGGAATGGGTGTGGTAGAATCTTTCTATTCTTAGCTTTTTGTGTTGTAGATGTGCATGCTAATGTAGCTTTTCTTGTGTCGCCCTAAATATTTTCCAGGTGTCCTACTCTCCTGGGAAACTCAGCTCCCAGGTAGGTTGTACTAATACTTCATATTGTTCCATATGAGTTGATGCCTCTGAACAGGTGTTATTTCTAATGAAATGGTCCTCTTACCAGTGAACAGCCAGTCTCATTTCCTGACATCAGTTTAGTCTAAAATGAAACTTAGGATGGGTCAGATTGAAAATTAGTACACTGGAGTTAAAAATGCCCATCGTGAATCTTTCAGTGATGTTGTTTTAAGTCAACTGAAAGATGCTTCTGGCAAGACTGTGTAGAATTACAGCAATAGCTCTAGTCTTGAACCCTTTAGTTACATCCATATTTAATAACAACAACAACAATAACAGCAGCAACAACAACAGAAGGCCACCAGGCATAATGACCAAGATGTTGCCCCATCTCTTAGTAGTACTGAATTGAAACAGCTGAAATACTGTACTGACTTTAGTGCAACGGGTTTTTTCCTCTAAGGACATCCTCACGTTTCACCCTGCACTTTGGGCAGTCAGGAGTTTCCTCTCTACCTTTCTGTAAGTTGGCCAGAAGCTTTGAGATGATGTGTTGACTTTCATAGTTTCTCATTCCATGTTCCATGCAGTCATATTATCTGAAATTAACAACTAAGTGGTAAAGAGAACTCAAAGCACTTAGAATTTATGCCCAGGTTTTATACAGGCATCCAGATTTGAAGTCAATTTGTGCACAAATCAAAATACTGTTCAACAGGCCATTATAGTCAGAGATTACCAAATGAATTCACTACAGACTTTTTGTATCAGAACTTCTCAGAAATTTCTGAAAGCAGAGTTAGATTGCACTCTTTTAATGAAAGTTGCTAGAGTTTGGATATAATGAAACATGCTTATTATGAAATCTTTAGGGTGCTCTAAACTGTTTTATAACAAGCATAGTGGACTGATCTAAGGCTGTGTCGTCTTGGGATGTAAAATGTAGTTTGATATGGTGCCATTTGAGTGAGTGTAATAGTTTAGTTGTTTGCAAGTACAGTCATAGATCTATACCTTCAGCTAGAAGTGTGTTGCAAAATAAAAATCTTGCCTGAACCATTTCAATCTCATGTAAAATATATCAGCCATAGGCAGGTGTAATGTTCCACCCGTGGATTTAAGTCCATGAGGTTTACATTATGCTCATTCTGTGCAGTTCTTTCCTAGTTAGGTCATTCCTATTTCCTTCCTAAGAAGGTCAATTCTGTACTGCAGTTAGTTTATTTACATTTAGTTCTCCTAAAGAGTGCTGTTGTTGATGATGTTCTTGTTGTGGTTAACTGTCTGTACATTGACATGAAGTATAATTTTAGATCTGTAGTATATGCCACTGCTTGAATTAATATGGAAATTCTTTATTAGGAACAGCAATGTCATCAGCTTGTTATTTTTACACTGCTGCATCAGTTGTTTTTAAAAAATCACCTTAATTGCATTTTTAATAAATGTGTTGTTTGTTTTCCTGGTTTTAATTACATCTAACTCTGCCATTAAGTACGTCAGGTCAAACATTTCAGCTATTGCACATTTCTTGAGATAGTGCTCTTTTTAATTTTTTTTTAATCTGCACATTTAGCTCTTTTTCTTTAGTTTGCAGTGATTTCTTTCTTCTCCACCTTTCATTCTGATTTATTTCCAATCTGAAGTACTACCATAATTGAAACGTAACAGTATTCTCAATTAAAAACAGTTTGTCACTACGGACTGCTGCTTATTTGTTTTGTTATGATTTTCCATGGAATCTGCAGAGTTTAAATATAGATGGATCCACTTTTTCTGAGTAAATATTAATCACAAGGATCTAATTTTTTTTTCAGTTCCGCGCTGACAGTATCCATGATCTGTCCCAGTCGCTTACAGAGGCACACCCCCACGCCAGCACCACCCGCTCCCCAAGCTTTCCTGGTGAGCTTTTCCGCCTGAGGACCAACTCGGAGGCCGACGAATCACTGGCGGCATTGGCGAAAGTGGCATCGCAACAAAAACGGCACTCATTTGGACTAGGTGTGTTTTTAATATATAGATGTTGTCAGTCAGTGCAACCACGTCAGGCTTGTGTGCTGCCATTATTCTGTCTCAGCTGTGCTGTTGAAGGTAGTGTTTACAAAATCTACCCTGTGGTATGGTGATGAGACATACTTTGTGATTACTCAGCACCACTTCAGGATAGTGTTGTGAACACAGCAACCTGAGGCAATATGAATATTATAGTGACAGTATCTATCTGTCAGTTACGTGTAAAATCTGAGAGACACAGTGTAAATATTTAAAAGTAAAGTAACCTTGGTGTAATTATATCTATGTACTTGGGTGTGGTATAGGATATACTGTTATGTTAGCTGTTAATGTGTATATGAGTGTAAACATAGTGTGGATGTAGAAGTGTAGTTGCTTCTTTCCTTTGCAGACTCTTGGCGGAAATTTCAAAGCAGCAAGCAAAACAGTCTGTATTTCAAGTCAGACAGTTTTAGTTAGAGACAATCCAAATTTAGTAAAGATTAAGCTCTCTGGAAACGAATGATAGCAGAATGAAAGAGAAAATAAAACCAAAGAGTAGTGACTTGAGATTCTTTAACATGGAGACAGATGCAGGTAGTTTCATTAATATTTCAATAATTTGGAAGTCATTGTGTAGGAACAGATGTTTGTTTTGACTTCAAATAAAAATGTCCGTCGTTATGACAGTAGTTTGTGAAACATCTGCATTCACTTGCCTTTCGTACGGTATGTTTCAATATCAGTCGGTATCATTTTCAAAATCCAGACTAATAAAGCATGACCACGTGCAACAAAATCCTAACTTCATGTACTAATTCGAAAGAAACTACTGAAGTTTCAGTAGAATATTTGCCATCACAGTTAGAGAGAAAACTCACATTTAGGAGCTAAAGGGTGCTTTTTATAACAGTGTAAGATGGTTTCTCCAGAGAAATGCACGCTTTTGAATGTCTGCTGTGTTTCTGTTCATATCTATCATCGTTGACAAGTAGAGATATACTCAAGGCTTCATTGTGACAGCTCAGTGCTTTTGATGGACGTGTTCTTGCGTTCGCTGTGATTTCCTCTTGTTTATTTTTATTTCACCTGATTTGTTGATTTAACTGCCCTTTTCCAGATCTGCTCTTTTTGGATGTTTAATTCTGTTGTTTTCGAAATATCGTTGTCCTAAAATTTTGGTTCAGGTTTCTTTGGAGACCAAGTAGATTAGATTCTTTTGAGGCACTTTATCTCTTACATTCTTTGAAGGAATCTGAGGAAGGGATGATACTGTGTTTGTAATTTATTGAGGACTAAAGAAAGATACTTTGTAATTAAAATTTCACGAAAAGAAGTAGACTGTTCGCCCATAACACAGTGATATATGATTCTTTGCCTTTGTTTTATTTGAAGGTTTTGTCAGGAATGTATGGCAACATGGTAGGTCTTTTTCTGCACTTTTTGATTAACACTGGTCAGTCTGAACCAGTCCACAGTCTTCGGTATTGGTGCTTGATACTTTTCATGGAAATGCATTTGAGGAATGAAAAAAAAAATATAACATTTAACACTACCCTCTATCAATTGACTGCTGAGATGCTTGTCTTTTAATCTAATGCACTTTTATTAATCATAGAATGCCAACCATATTGTTGCTGTGGTTCGAAAATGCCTTTAAGTCATTTTTCACACTTCTGAGAGAATTCAACGTAAACGTGTTTATGTCAAAGCAAAAAAGAGTCAGTGTGCAGCTTTGCAGCTGCTAGTTTTGTTGGAAAATGTTGATGCACTTTAACCTGTCAACATGGGATCTCATCAACAAGAAGTATTATTGTTCAAACATACCCTAAGTATGACTTTGGCCATTCTTGACATACAGTGACAATACGATCCCAGAAAGTTCTTTCACTCAGCATGGGGGCACCAAACTAACGTCATTCTCACTTTCAGTAAATTTTCGACATCCCATTTTACTCACCCCATATATTTCTTTAAGTTTTCTGTTCATTTCCTTTCTTCATTTTAGCATCATGTCATCTATTTCAATCTTTCTTTAGTTCATGTTTCTGTTGCCAGCTTGCTTTGCATGATAAGTTAGTGTTGTACAGTGGTGCTTTGCAGTTTGTGAAAGAATGTGGATGCACAGCTGAACATGCTTTCTCATGCTGCTGACAAAAGAATTGACAGGAGTTGAAAGAAGAATTAAGTTAGCTTCTGTCATTGGAGTGGCAAAATATGTTAAGTCTATGCTCGTAGGAGGAAAACATGGAATGTATATAAAAGAGGAACTAGAGATGGCACAGAGGTTTTAGTTAGGCTTCTGTGGTGCTTCAGCATGATTACTGCACACTTGTACCTTTCTGGTTGTAAGACTTGAGTTACTGAGTAGAGTTTTCCTTTCTAATCTGGTCTGGACAGAGACCTCTA
Organism: Ellobium chinense; assembly: GCA_033807755.1. Taxonomy (NCBI): domain Eukaryota; kingdom Metazoa; phylum Mollusca; class Gastropoda; order Ellobiida; family Ellobiidae; genus Ellobium; species Ellobium chinense. The sequence goes on from JAWQUT010000188.1 coordinate 439,443, forward strand.
GGCTTACTCTTCTACTGTTTTTAACCATCAAGGAGTGTTTAACATGTGCAACATTGTACATGGAGTCACACTACTTCCAGGAAGTCATGACTTTGAGAGAGATGTTTGAGTATTAGTATGTTCAGCTGTACATTGTTATTGTGCCGTAATTGTTTTGTTGTTGTGGTGGCGGTCAATGGCAGGGGGAAGGGGGTACCAAGTTATCATGGTGGCGGTCAGTAGCAGGGAGAAGGGGATGCTAAGGAACATTCTGGAGTTTTATTTTAATAGACTCTATATCCATTCTTTAGAAATTTTCAGGAGTGTTCTCCCCTCTCCCTCACCATAGAACTGCATTTTACAGTAATCATGTTGGACAAATGGTTTCAAAATAGATTAAAATATTTCTCTTAGTCTTATTCTATAGATATTGACATAAGATCTAGATCATTACATGTGCTTTGATTCAGACTAGAAGTTGGTACTAAAACATTGGTTTTAAATAAAGTGGATGACCAGTCTTTTGGAATGCTTTATCCCTGGCTTATTTCCTTCTCCCGTTTGAATTTTAAGTTTCCTTTTAAGTTAAAAGCTGATTATTAGGCACTGGTGACAGTTTCTTATTAATATTCCTTCACTCAGTTTCACCACAAACACACCCATCAGATGAATGCTGTGATAATTTTGCTGATCTGAAGTTAATTTAGAAGATATAATTTGGATAGGATAGGACATTCTATTTACAGTGTTTGCCTAAAGCTCAAAACAAGTGCAAAGGAGGTTACGAAGAGCTGTAAGTTGTTGTAGGAGTGGGAACCTCTGACACTCTTGTTCTATCAACAGCTTATCAGAAGTTCAAAGCAGATCTTACCCTCTGAAAATTTTCACAATACTTTCCCTTTGCCGTAGCTTAATGTTTATGTTTCAAAGGAGATCCAACTCTGCACAGATAATGAGGCTTAAAATTATTATATGTACAATGTGTGCATGAATGAAAATTTTAGTTTCTCTTTCATTTTTTGACCCTTAGGTTTTAAGGGTGATGGATTTCATAAGGTTTCAAGGGGAGTTTTAACTCATTGTTTTAATTATTACACCAAGGTGCAGCTTTAAACATTTGGTAGCACAGTTAGTGTTTTTGTTGCTGATTTTCTTGTGCCGCTTTCGCCTCTGCCGAGTATTTGATGTCGCCTTTAGAGTTGGACCAAGTTATTTACTTGTTGTGTTAGCACTAAAATGAATTGTTATGAATGTTTCAAGGTCCTGAATAACCTGTAGTACACTCCACGCACACTGAAGTTTCTGAACTTGTTTTCAGCATAATGTCGCTCAGTTTCTATTTATCAGAAAATCTACTTAAAGGAATGGAAGATTATGGAAGTGATTCTCACCAAGTTGTTATGAACAAGAAACCAGATTTACAGTGCTTGGAGTGTATTGCAGTATTAATTGGATCATCATCCACCAAAGTCTTACTGTAGCTAAATGGAGCTTTGCTCTAAACATTTTCCAAGGTCAGTGTCAGGAGTCTGCCATACAATGACAAAATGCAGTAAGAATTGTAGAACCAAATTTCGATTATATGGTGTTTTGTCATTGCAAGGCAGTGTTTGCAAAGGCTTAATTATTTGTAGGTACAGTAATGCAGAGGATGAGGTTGGAAGAAAATCCTCATTAAGTCTTTTTGTGTATTTATAATGTACCATATGTATTTCATGTGAGTGTCGTGATCAGGTGAACGTATTGCCTGAAAGTTATTGTGAATTATCTGTAATAAAATTCTGTAACTGTCCTATGTTAGCTCATAAATTACAACTGTTGGTTTGCATAATATTCATGTATTGGATGGATTGCAGGAGTTATGAGAATTTTGTTTTATTCTTGTTAATATTATATTACACCATAGAATGAATATGAATGTTACAGTTGCCTGTTTCAAAGAGCAGATATGCACTGTACTTGTTGTAAGAAGACATGGTTTCCGAGTTCGTTGTGACATACATAAGAATTATAATATTTATTCAGTTCTCAGTTGAAGGCATGATGTGACCAATGGATAATGCTTATGATACCTGTCTTAATGGTTGATTCCTCATGTTATGATTTGTTTGTATTGTTATGAAACTATCATGCATTTTGTATTTGTTTGAAGTTGTTTATGAAAGATTTTCATTATGGATCACTGAGGGCCATATCTTTCTTACAGCATTTGTCAGCTACCAAGGCATCCAACATTGCACTTAGTTAGGTCATCCTTAATTGTAAATGTGTTTGGTTACATGTTCACTCCTTAACAAGGTGAAGATGAGGATGATGAGGATGCATGTTTGTACTCACTTATAAGTGGATGTCTAAAGACAGTCCGACTAAAAGCAAACGAAGCCCTTTATTGTCATGAACTGTGTAAAGGGGACCATGTGGTAAAACGGTCTTTACTTCAACTTTGTGAGACATTAAGGTTGCCGTTTTGACTGTATTCATGCCTTTCATAGTATAGCTTTGCCAGAGTGATGTAACAACACCAAGAAAGCCAAAATACATCTACTCCCCATCCTGACTGCTGACATTCATACTATAGAGCCCTGGTTGTGTTTTTCCCTGGTGATGCTGTCCTCACTGTTAAGTCAGTTATGTCTTCCTGCTCTGTTATCAGCCTCGTCTTACTGAAGAATAGCGTTATAGGGATGGAAGTG
>JAWQUT010000188.1:442175-472013 GCA_033807755.1 Ellobium chinense
GGGGCATGGGCTTTTTCCTCACCTTTACAGTGAAAAGTATGCATACTTCTATCTACATGCAGACTTCCTTAGAGCTACTTGCCATGTCTTATGCAGTCTTCAAATAAAAGTTCAGGATGTTTTTCCAAAGTCTGGTTCCACCCCTGTGATGAGTAACATGGTCCATAGATACACTAGAACCTTAATATAAAGTATGTCTTGGTGAAAGGAAAAAGTATACATATTGAGGTATACCTAACTTTGAGGTCCTCTTGAATAATGAAACGAAAGAATAATATTGAATCCGTGCATAAGAAATTCCTACTTAATAGGAAGGTGTACTTAATGAATGGATACTTGATGTTGAGGTTCCACTGTAATGCAGTCTGACTTACTCAATACTGGAAGGATGGTGGTATTGTCAAGTTCTGGTCTTGATGTTTACAGCTGGTTTGTCTTGTTTCAGACTGTGAAATGTGGTATTCCCAATTCATTTTTACCACTGCGATGTGCTCTGTCAATCTCTGTTTTGCCTTGATAATTCTGATCATAATTTTGTGTGGATACACTAAATTTCTTGACCACATGGACCCTTGTGGCAGTTCATGACCCATTTTCTGATTTCATGACCGAGAACACACACACACCTTTTTTATATCGGATGTTCTTTACTAACATTCTTGTTTTGTTTTATCTGTTTGATTTATGACAATCATTTGATTTATATGTCACTGTGACGACAGTTTGAATGCATTTGATAGTCACTGAAGAACACGTCTTCTCCTCACACGCTGTGCCTGTCTTTGTTGCGTATCTTGTTTATGTGGTGATGTTGGAATCTTGCGCTGCATCTCTGTTGCGCACCATGTGATGTTTGTTGTACGAGTTACAATTTATTTCTGTGAATATCATCACACATCCTCATGCATTTTAACACATTCATGTGTTTAGTATGTGTGTACAGGATGTGCTTGTTTGTGGCCACAGAACTTGCAAGATAGAAAGAACATCCTGTTGCTACTATCAGTAACATTTTGTGAACCATAACCTTGTTGAATTAGTAATCTTTTCATTCCAAATGTCATTTTTAATTCTATGTGGGTAAATTTTTGGCATAGTTTAGTTAAATTTCTGTGACATTGCACTCAAGTAAAGTAAAAATGGAGATATGGTTGTGGTATAAAAATTGTTATGAAGAAACCTGAAAGACATAGGTAGTGAAATGTGAACAGAGGCAGGATTTGTTGTGAGGACAACAGGATTTTATAATAAACATATCTGTTGTGTTATTGAGCATTGGCCTGAACTGAGACTTGTAAATCACATTATTCTTATTATCAAAAAGGGGTCAGGGAGTTTTCCAGTCATAATGTTAAATAAAAAGACAGAGTTCGCCAAAGAAAACTAGAATACATTAACAAATAATAATTTCATTTCAGATTGCAAGTTGCATTATTAAAATGTAGTGGGATACTGGACTTTCACAGAGAAGGTCCAGCAATTGATTGATATTATTAATGAAATCTTAGTAGGCTGAAGATGCTGTGGCCTAGACTGTCCAGTGTTAAATGTTAAATATGTCCATCAGTCAGTTTTAAACACTAAGTGGATTCCCATATGTTAAACTGAGTGTGTCACGTTCAAGAGAGATTCTCTTTCTGTTAACTTTTTCTGTGCCAGAATCATATCAGTCAGTGCCAAATGAATTCTAAATTCAGCAAATGGAATACAAAATATAGGAACAGGATATGTTATAATTTTACATTACTTCCTGTCTATGTTGGCCGACATGTTGTTATGAAAGCTATCGTGGTGACAATCCAGTGAAAACACAAGGTCTGTCATGACCATTATTATAAGGGTTAAAAACATTTCAAGCGATTTTGTGAGTTCTGTGGTTTGTGGTGTTCTCTGATGGCAACGGTCGTAGTCCATTGTTCTGTCTCATGGTCTATCAAGTGTGGGCACACATCCTTCTGTTTTTGTCTGTATAGTGTTTTGTTTATGACTGATTTTGAATGTACATCCCTTGTTTTCTATAGGTTTGATAAACACAGCTAGCTCAAGCTTCACTACATTTGGTTTGTCTGCTTTTTCTCTTATCTGGTCATGAACGCTTTCGTACTGAATGTTCATCCCCCCAACTCTATAACTTTGTATCTCTGAAGCTTGCTGGTTGGCTTTCTCTTGTTCAGTTTCTTTAGCTCTCAGTTTTTTTTCTCCATGTGGTTCAGACACAGAAGCAAAACTAAGCTTAATTTTCATGCCATGTTCATGAAGTCGTAAACATTTTCTTGTAATTCAGTTGATTGCTTCTGTTATTAAATGTCAACTCTACAGGCGGCATAGTCTAAATATGGTAAATGTGAGTGTAAATTTACATTGGTCACGTGGAGGACATAAAACTGATGTTCAGGCACTTTCAAAAAGTGTAGGAATTTTACTGAATTCTGTGGAGAATGATCATTTGTGACTTACAAGGCTGGAAAAAAATGTGGGAAGTAAATATGTGACCAAAAAATGTTTTTTGATGTATGAGGGTAAAGGGCGGGGAATTGAAGTTTTACTCTTCTGTCTTTCTTGTTTTGTTGTTTTAATGCGATTGTGTGGAATTTTAAGCAGTCAGTATGGCTCATGTCATGAAACACTGGCAGAGGTTAGAGTTGTTACTAAGTCCTTAAGTTTCTTTCGTCCTGGTTTTTTTTTTTTTTTGAATTGTCTGTTCTTTTGCCCGCACTCTTGTTTTCGGCTGCGTCTTTCAGCTGAGTTGCCATACTGTTTTTGTGCCTTCATTTCTGAATATGAAGTTGATGTAATGTTTCAGTGATGTGCCTTTGGTTTGTCGATGCTCTTACTACAGGGTTCCTGAAATTCAATTTACGTACTTTGAACTCAGGTTATTGAATAGTAATGTATGGGTAATCCCACTTCAGTAGGCATGATAGATATATAAGTAAACAGAACAACATAACGCCATGTGCACTGAATGAGAAATAAGAGACAAAGCCCTAACATAGTTGTATTATTCAGCTTGTGTGGTGAGACCAATAGACAACAGTACATGCAACTTATTGAGTAGATATACAATTTTGAATTAATCGCTCATGTCACTTACAGCAGACATCAATCTGCAAGTTGTACCATTCTTGACACAGTCAGTACCATTTACTTGAATTTAGTTTTTCAAAATGCTCCTGCTGAAATCAGACAATTGATTGCAGGCTCAGGAGTCTAACTTAAGCCCTGAGCACTAGAAAAAGTTCACCCCAGAAGTTTCCACAAAGATCTGTAAAAAAGCTCTATTTTGCGGTAAAATTTTTCATGCCGAAATACCAACTGTTTGGTACTGATATTGTCTGTAAAGTGGATGATACCAGTAACAGCAACAATAATGATAGTTATCTGTCTCAGATCTTGATTTTTGATCCACTGAGTCAGCAGGTTCGATCTCTCAAGTACCTTTTCCGATGCCTGAGTGGCATTAAATGTTACTGTTATTTTGCGTACACTATTACTATTCCATACTGCTACTAATCAGCAGAAAAGCCTAGTCTGACTTATAAATAGATGGAAGGAGCACGTGCATGAAGGTCAGGGCAGCGCTAGAACCTTTGATCTTTTCTGTCTGTGATAAGTTTGCATGAAGATCTGTGATCTAAAGTTCCGGAGCCTTCACCCACATTACTCCACATAATGGAAAAAAAAAAAAACATCTTTGTTCTAAGTCAGGAATAATGGTTAGGAAGGGGGGAAGAAAATCCACAAGTTCTAGGAGGTCTGATACAGGAACCCTGTGCTAGGTTTCTAAGTTATTCTTTCACATGGAAACCCTGTGGCACAAAAACACCCGGACATGCCTATTATGAAACTGACGGGACATCCCAGCATATTTCCTAGTATGGATAGCGCTAACCAAAGCTAGCCAGTTTTAAAGGATTTGGAAGTGTTTCAGAATGATGTCAGTTTCGCATAAAGTGTTATCATGATACGCATGTTCGAGTGTAATACTAATGACAGTGTGTCGTTAATTTATAAGGGACATCTAGTTTTGCTGACATATGGTACAGGTGCCCCCCATCCCCCAACTCCCCGTCCCCATGACACATTCAGTTTCTTGTGCTGCCAGGTTTCCAGTATTTGTCATGTTCACTCTTTCTCTCTTGCTCTTTTTTCGCTGAGTCTCTGAGTAACGTTTTCTTTTCTGACTTTGTTTAACTTATTGTCATGCTTATGTACATCCTTGCAGCTCGTCCCAACTTTCTGAACCTCCCGTTGTCGCGCTCAGGTAGTGGCACCTTCCGCTGCGCATCTTCGTTTTTCTCGCGCTCTGTTGTGCACTATGGTAGTGTAACATTTTCTTGATTTGTATGTTTGTGAACACCTCTACAGAATGTCTAGTTTAGCCAGCCTTGTGTCTTTTCAGTTGATTTTCTATCAGGTGTTGTTTGTCACATTCATACTATACTTCTAGACTTGATTGTCAGTCACTTTGTTTTTCCTCACTTCCATTACTTTAGAGATTTTGTTCTCAGGTGCAGGTGCTTAAATTTGAAATACAGGGAGCGTATTTTGAATTGCACCTTTCAGCCATGCCCCAGTTTTCATCATTTTTGTGTTGCTATGTTGGTTTTTGTTGGGTTTCTTTTCACAGGTAAAGAATTTAGTCTACTTTCCTGCAAGACACTGCGGAAGTGTTGATCCTCTTCTCATTTGTAGAATTGTCTAGTTCACCCAGTGTTGCCTTCCTTATTTGAAACAAGTATCTGTTTCTGTAATGCTCATTTCAGCTCCTTCGATAATTAAAATTTATATGATTGCCAAGCATTTTAAAGATTTGAGCAATTTTAGTATTCAACATTTCTCCAATAATGAGGCAAGGCCATCAGATGTATTCTTGAAAACATTTTTAGATTATTTCATTTGTTTAGATCACATTGAAAGACAGAAATGACCTGATAATAGGATTCTGCTAATATAGCACTGCTTCCACAATAAACTACCAGAGTCTTTATTTACAGAAGGATGTATTAAGGGAAACTTTGAATCTTATTAAGCTTTTTTTCTTTTCAACAGTGCTACATAATATGGTTGTCTTTTGTTTCTTTTTGTGTCTCCTTCTTTAATACCTTATTTTTGTTTCACTAGTAAGCAGCAACATTCATATATTACTTTCTTCAGTTTCTATTTCTGGGTGGTTGCTTTGACCACTGTCTTGAGTAGGGCGTTGTAATACTCATGGCAGCATCACAAAATCATAGAATAAGAATTATATTAAGCTATGACAGGGAAATTTTAATGCATCTGAAGTTATTAAATGTGTGAAAAGTGAAATTTTTATGAAAATAAATATGTGAGCTTTCATCATCCATAAAGGCAGTGGGTACTACAGAAGAAGTTTGAGGATCTTATTGGGTTTTTTTTAGCTCTAGACCATACCACTGAATGAAGTTCAGATAATTGCACAATTTATGTTCACAAATGGTTTTCATTCAAGCAGATCCATCCTTCTAAGGTCACTTGAGGTCTTTATAGGGTGACAAGACTTGAGGAAGTCTGCCTCGAGTTAATGAGACAGAGTTTGTGCCAAACCCACCCACCCACGTGTGAACATTTAAAAATTAGTACCATGATATTTGTGATCCACTTTTCCTTTCATCATTTGTTTCCAAAAGTGATTTGATGTATCCCTGCATGCCTGCAATTCAAGTCTGTTGCCTTTGATTTTTTTTTTGAATGTCTGGTATCATGGTCTCTCTATACCAAGTTTTCAATTAATTCTTTTCACTTTTTACCTTCATCAATAATTGTTGTGGTGTTCTACTGTATCAACCTCCCAATATATTTTTTGAAATCGTTCTTAGTAGCAGTGTTGTAAATATTATCTACAGTGACTTTATTATAATATAGTTCTTAAATTCTGGTTGGGAGCATGTAGGGAAGTTCACTGAGATCATGAGAGCAAAACCTTATGCACAAGTGTCTTGGGAAAGCATGCATATCAAGCTGTTAATCAAATTGTTAACTTAGGTTGTGTTATATGGCATAGGGAAAAGCTTGATTTTCTTTTCATGAGGAAGTGTTGGAGTTGATGAGCTAAAAATCAAATTCAGTACGTTTATGCCATTCTCTGACAGATGGTTACACAAAAATGTAGGTACAGTTTTATAAAACAGTTTCAAAGATTCTGTGACCTAATTTATCAAAGTTTGCAGCATGAAAGTTTGCAATAAGTGCATGAAAACTATATTATTCATAATCATTTTAGACAAATAGATCTTCTGGATGCTGTGCGCCACATTAGTATGCCAGTGAGGGGAGAAGTTTTGACAGATAGTAATTGTAGCTAGAATTGTGGCTAAACAAAACAGAACAACAGCCCAGGGCAAGGGAAAATCAGTGGCTGACTATAATATAATGGAACACCTTCCTTTTAAGTCTTTGAAACCGCAGTGGAATTACACTTGGGGTCAGTCATGCTCATTGTCAACCGTCGCATTAAATGCATCAGGCTTACAGGATGAGGGATACAATTGAAGAGTGGTTTTCAGTGATTGTTATGTGGTCTCTGAATGTTTTAAAAGGGAAGGAAAATAGCTAAAGTAATTGTTATTAGGTACTATCAAATGACATAGAACTTGAAGAAGTGCAGATTTCAGGCTCAGTTTTGTTTTGAATGAATTAACACAGAGATGCAAGTATACACTTTTAACTCATTTTTCATTGAAAGTGTGTTCACCGAGTTGAACGCTCTTCAGTTTTGCTAAAAGATTAAGCCTTTTATATATGTATATTTAGAATATCTTGGGATGTAAGTAAATATTTCCATATGAATAATCATATTTCAGCATGCTACTAACACAAGATTATAACAGAATTATCAGTACATGAACATGTGTATGACCTCAAGTTACAGTTGATATACCCTGGTGTTTGGGTTTTTTTTAATCATTGTCACATTCACCACATCTTTATGATTTAAATAGTTCGTTAATAATATCTATAAAGTGCATCCATATTTGATGATTCTGTTATTATTAATGTTAATATTCTGATTCTGTTATATATTGATGATTCTGTTAATATTAATGGCTGTGTCACTCTTAATTTAGCCACTCCCAAATCCTTACTGAGCCCCCTGTCATCAGCGGGTAAGGCCATAGTCAAGCCCATGCGTACATTGTTGGAAGAACAGCAGAGCAAGCCACTACTGAGGAGAGACACTGACGAGGTGAGTGTTTGTTTTCCATGCTTACAGTTAGAAGGGCTGGCAAGATTTATTTTGCAGCCTGTTAAAATGAGGCTTACATCCGCTGTTTGACAAGATCAAATTTTTGGTTTGAAAAGGAAGGTTAAGGGGTGCACTTCATAAAATGAACAAAAGTTTTGACCACTCATTTTTTCTGGCCTAATTTATAATCATTTGAAGTAGCAGTGGGTCCTCTCACCCCACCCCAACCCCAATGCAGTGGCTGAGAAAATCGTAATTGAAGAACAAGATGTCTCAATAAAAGTCGTCAAAAGTTTATTTACAATTAGTGACATCCACCTGTGAAATAAAAAAAATATATGTGTACAGGAATGATTTAACACTCTGCAACAAACTGATTAGCCCCTATCATAAGTAACATAAACCTACCTCACTTTGACTAGGTGTAAGACATTTTGCTTTTAAAGTAGCGCTAGTAACAGACACTCTTGTTTCATAACGTACCTGTTATTCGTATTTTGATCAAATAATAATGGGAGCTTTTGGTCACAAGAGATTTTTTCTTTTGTTAAGATTACCTGGCTATGATATTGAGCATTTCTGATTAAGAATCCTATACATTGCTGAAAAGACTAGTGAGGAAAATTCTGGAATGAAATATTGAAAGATAAAGCACAATAGTTACAGGAAGAGTCAGTCGAGAGCTTTCATTTTCAAGTTTGGATCTCTTACAGACCATTATAGCAGAGGCAGACATGCACATTCATGACTTTTAATGATAATACCTTTATGTTATGAAATTGACATCTGATAGCAAGCTGATTGGAACTACAGGAAGTGTCATTTCACATGCCTGCTTTTGTCATAATGGTCCATGAATGATCTGAACATGGAAATAATAGCTTTCTTATATGTCACACTAATTTTGCCTAACAAGTGCCTTTCATTAACTTATTTACAAGACCATTACTGTCAAAATTGTATGTCCACAAGGTCGGTGTATATATAAGGAATAAATGCTTTTCTTTTTACATAAATTGGAAAACATTTTCCTCAACTCTCGTTATCTGCCAGTGTGATTATAAAATGGAATTCTGATGACACACCCACCATTTGACCCACTTTTGAGAATGGTGACATAGATTTGTGTGATCCACAGTGCATGTAATGGGGAAGACAAACAGTTGGAAATTTTCTGCAGGGAATGAGCTAAGTAGGGCAGTGTGTTAAACAGTGGTTGTATAATGAGAGTTCATTTGTTTCTTTGTCTCATCATGCTCTAGGATTTGGATGAAGAGGAAACCTCTGGTCACAAGACCACTGCCCGCAGACGCCTTGACCAGGAATCTGATTCCCGAAGCATTGACTCTGACGATTATCAAGAGTATGAGTCCTTTCAGGGACAGCAGAACGCAAAGGGAGGCAAACTACCACTCAACATGACCCCATCCTCCACAGCAGACAGCCTGGCTGAGGCCCATGGGAAAGGTGTGTAGGTTATTGTTGTTTTCAGACTGAGATATCTGACATTTGAACATATAAATAGTATGCCACCAATCTGCATCTTTATCGATAGTATGTTAATAATGCAAAAAATATCGCCAAAATTGCAGTAAACAAAATATGGATTGGACTTGAGACTGCGGGATGTAAATTACACATCAGGGATACTCACCCTCTGTAATGCCGTCATAAATCTTGCCAAGAAATGTCTGTAAATAAGAAATCTGGCTAAGGAATCCCCATTTAACCAAACAGCTTGCAAGCATTTAGTCGCTACTGGCATTTTTCTAGCTTTTCCTGTCATGTTTCATATAGGTCTACACAGATCTACTGCCTGCTTCCCATGTGTGGTTTAAACCTTTAATGAGAGCACATCAAATTTTGTGAAAGGAATAAAGGGGTCAGTTTTACCCATTTCCCCTAATAAGGGTATCATACTGTTTATAAGATCAAGACCCATGATGATATTTGAAAAATGATTAGAATGCGCCAATATTTTCCAAGAAAAATTTCAGTTGAAAAGCTACACACTAAATCTTTCTTGCTTTGCCATAAAAATGTTTCTCCTGTGTTCATTCAAAAGTTGAAAAATGACTGAGGCTGTTTTTGTATAGTGCAGTGATACAATTCTCTTCCAGGAGCCCTTATGCACACTATTCCACACACTTGCTGACGTTATGTGTAACTTACCACTCCACAGGTTATACTCCCAGTATGACATCAAGTGGTTATGGATCTCAAGCTGTTTCAACCTTGACCTTGTCCTCTGAGGATTCAGCCAGCATCAAGAGCATTGAGGAGAACACAGATAGTGGTCGTCATCACCGCAAGCTGAACAGCACCGAAAACAGTGCAGACAGCGATGAGCTGGATGAGAACCACCACAGGGATGAGGAAGATGCCGATGACACTCTCGAGGATCAAGAGAAAGATATCAGCGATGACAAGAAAACTGATGGTATCATAGACAGTAGCCAGATGAAAGCAGACTTCCATGAAGGACAAGGGCTTGAGGAATCAAAGGCACAACTTAAGGATGTTCAAGACACGTCCAGCTCATCAGGACAACCGGTATCCTCCTCCCCTCCATCACGACCTCCCATTTCGGACTCCGAACCCTCCAAAAAGTCAGATTTCGATGACAGCAGAGGGGATGTTGAGGAGGGGAGAGCGAGCAAAGCTGGAGAGGATGATCTGAGGATTGTGGAAGAAGCTGATGAAGATGAGCGAAAGCCAAGAAGCACCAGTGGCGGCTCCACAGAATTGGATCTCTACAGCGTGAATGCCATGGAGGAGTTGGAGAAATTGGGAGAGGAGGATGAAGAGGAAGACGAAGATGCAGAGGTGGCCTCTGCCACAAAGGTGGCCGAGATGGCTACGCAGAGTCACACAGTCCAGAAGCCCTCGCCAGGCACAAAGCCTAGTCAGGGGGTCACAGCTTCACATAGTCCTGGTGTGACTGCAGAGTCGCAAAAAGACAAAATTGCTGGTGGGAAAAATAATGTGATCAAAACGTCATCACCATCATATCCTACGCAAAACAAGGGAGAGAAGTCTCACACAGAAAAGGGAGATAAATCTCAAGAGGACAAGAAGGGGTTGCACAGTAGCAGCAACCACAACAACAATAATAAAAGGAAAGGGTCAGGGGTCAAGCCACGGCCTATGTCTATGGTAGTGTCCCCCCAGGCTGAGATGCTGACCAGAGCTTGGCAGGAGGATGGAGGCTGTTACGATGATAGGATCAGCTCAGAGGAGCATTTAGTGGGTAGGTAGAGTACAAGTCACTGAACATGACCATGCCTTGCTTCAAATCTCACTTAATCCCAGGTGAAAATTAAATCTCTATCCTAAGACCATTTTTACTCCTTCATTTGAAAAGACTGGATACTTTGAACCCTGACCACTCAAAATATTTTTAAGCTCCAGTAAAATACTGATACTTCTTATGATCCGTGAACAAGTTTGAGAGAATCTTTGATAAATAGCAGGTGTTATGCCAGCAAGAGTAAAAAAAGTGACAGAGAGAGGAAAAAAATAAACCGCTGTTGTCATAATTTTCTGTCCCTATGTCCACTGGTGGTTGGATGCATGGAGATTACGTTAAATATTGTGTCAATCAAAGGTGATGACAATGTACAGTGATCCCCGACAACATGTAACACTATAACCAGTCAAGACCTAGGCACCTTTGAGGTCAACACCTACAAATGATACCGTCAGAACTCTTTACTGTCTTCTATATGGCACACATCCATCATCCTCAATTGACACAGTTTTGTGTATTATATTCTGTGTTATGACTGGTCATATGTACCCTGTAAACTAAGCGCTGTTCTTGTGTTTTTTGATTAACTGCTTCACATTCTCACATAGCCCTGATCAGTTTCTCATTTTCTTCAGCTCCTTACTTTCGTGGGTCTTACAAACTGACAGGAAGGCAGCGAGAAAACAAATACTAAAAAGAGTGATGAGAAAACTTACTCAGAATTGTGTCCCTTTTTATTTGTGTTGAATGGATAACAGAAAATTTTGCTTATTTTACTAAGATTTGGTCGGTCCTTTCAGTTTCCTGTTAGTAGGATTCTGCTGTATTTCTCTATCTCCTTGCTTGTTACTTGTTGCCAAAGACATCTTCACTGTGCTTCAGTCATATCCATAGGCGCCCCAATCCTCATGCCAAGAACGGTCTCATGGTTACAAACACACAAATCTTTTTGCTGTATTACCATGTGTTGTCGACTGCTGTCACTCATGTCCTAATTTATATTGGCCATTCCCACTAACCAGTAATGGAGATAAACATCTGAATTAAGAAAAATAAATTACTTTTAACAGCCCATGACAAGTAAACTGTTTTGCTCTTTGCTATACTTATGTCTCTGCTTCATTTATTAACACAGATTACGTCATTGATTCATGCCACATCCTCCTCTGACTATTTAATAGTTCCATGTGGCCACTATTGTTGCCAAGCTCCTACTACTGATGTACTCAAAAAATCCAAAATTTTTTAATGTCTAAGCTCCGCCCATTTCTCCCACACAGTTTACATATGGAAGTAAAACATGCTCCAGACTTTACACTCTCCTGTGAATTTGAAGTTGCTGGTGAAAGAGTCATTACACCAAGGCAGAGATATGCAGGCTTTCTAAACAAAATTCATTCAACCTGTGACCTGGCTAAGCACAGTTGGTTGTTTTAGTCATACCAACAATCTTATTGTTCAATAAACTTTTTAAGATGACCTAACATGCCAGTCATTGTTATATTGTGTCTTCTTTTATAAAAATCTATAAAGTGATTATTACAGTGAAGATTTACTTTCCCTAGCCCCATGTTTACTCTGAAAGCCATGTGCATAACTTATGTGCCATAGTCAGACCCCATAAGTGTATCCATCATTTGACAAGACTGGACACCTTGAACCCTGACCACTCAAAATATCCTTAAGCTCCAGCTACATTCACCAAGAATGTTCCAAGCTTGAAAAACAGAGGAATGCAGAATGATATGCCATAATGCATCATTTGTTCATAAGTGTTACAGCTTCACAAGTTTGAGACTATGAGATATTGATTATGGCCTGAGTGTTAAGTGTGTGAATGAATACTTATCATACTTGCAAAGCGTTTATGGTGGTCTTATCTTGACTGTCTCCAGGAAATGAAGATGCTATGAGTGAATGTTCATTTGGAAGCCGGGCCGACCTTGACCGCCTGCATGAGGGCCCTGTGCCTGCCTGGATCCAGGATGGAGAGAGCGTGACAGTCACTTCCTCTAGAGGTTTCCCCAAGACAGGCACTGTGAGGTTTGTGGGTCCGGTCCAGTTTGCCAATGGAGTCTGGGTGGGAGTGGAGCTAGACCAGCCTGAGGGTAAATGACACCATTTTTCATACTGTGAAATCCACCTTTCTCAAGCATGGATGTATTAGAATTGTGATTGTATCAGGAACAATGCCAATATCATTTTATCCAATATCCTTGTCCTCCTCCTCTTTTTTTTTTGCTGTTAAAAGAAAGCTGGATCATATTACAGACCATGTTAAACCATTTGATACCCTCTTACTCAAATAATACAAATTTGTCAACATGATGTAATACCTCTGCCTGTCCTAGACAGCCCACAGAGTTACATTATTCAAAGTTTAAATTTTTACCCCCACTGTGCATGTGGCAACCTTAAGCTTATGTCAAATACATTCTAGCCAAATACATTCTAGTCACACGGGGAAGCTGTCAAGTCAGTGCTCTGCAGACAAGTGATAACACATTGGTACAAACCTTTTAACTCCACCGTAAGCAGCAGATGTATCAAACAAAAAGTTGCAAGATACTTTATCTGGCTTTCACAGTCTAACTTTTGAATTTGGATGATCAGAACCTTAATTGGAAACTGAATAATACATATCAGATAGAGGTGTGTGCAGCTGCTGGACTTAAGTGACATCGTCATTTTTGCCACAAGCCATTGCTGCTCACACAAGGTGAGAAACTCTCGATGCAAGGACCAAATCTCAGTCCTCTAGCCTTCTTTATTTCATCATAAAAGACATGCATGCAATAACAAAATGATGCTCCTTCTTTGCGAAATTGGTTTGATGAACACTACAGATATATTTCTTATATTGATCAACAAAAATTATATATGAGGTGCATGTCCACATTCTAAGATGCAAATATGCTTTTCATTAACAAGACTGGAAGAGTAAAAATCTGCCTGTTACAACAAAACTGCCTTTCCCTTTGATGAGCTTTCGCATGAAAAGTATTGTTTGTCACCTGATGCTTGGGTGAAATTGTTTTATTCTATGCTTGTAGGCTGACATCCAGGAGTTTTCTTTTGTTACATTAGCGATTGCTAGCAGCACACCAATGTGAGGTCTGCATGTTTACATATATGAATATGAGAATATTGTTCACGTTACTTCTCTTTCTCTTCATATCTCTTCTTCTTCCTTTTCCTCTTTTCCTTCTATGGTTAGGTCTTCACACCTCCAGTTGAGGAACAGTAATAACCCACTTTCCTCCAGGACTGTCAAGATCTTCAAGGGATTACCATATTTGTCTTGAAGAATGGCTTTATGACGGTCTGGTAATCAAACTCCTTATACTTTCTGTCTGTTTCAGGCAAAAATGATGGTGCCGTGAAGGGAGTGCGCTACTTCCAGTGCCGAGGCAAGCACGGCGTTTTTGTGCGACCAGATAAACTTATATGGGACAAGAAGAGGAAGAACTCTAGGAAGGGAGCTAACCCCTTAAACCGACGAAGCATGCCAGGGCTGAGTGGATCTTTGACAAATTTAAATGCAGGGGGTACTGGCTCCGGAGGGTCGTACATGCGGTCTACAACATCGAGTAGCTTAAAGAGAAAATAAATGTTGTGATTCATAATAATTTCATTTTTTTCTGTATGTCATCATTATCTTTGAATGTACAATATGATTGAATATGCTTGTCTTCAGATTTGTTGGATCCAAGAAATGTTTTGACATTGCATGATTGGAGATAAACAAAGAAAACTTTTAGAAGTGACAATAAAAGATTGGACAGGAGGCCTGCTTTTAGGAATTTTAAATGCAAGCATTGTATCACACACTCCGATGTACTTGTCTTATATATATTCATCAACAGTGCTGCCGCACTGAAATGGCCATGACACAGTGAAGGATATAATTTGCCTCTGCACATAATGAGGTGCAATCTTCATTCATTTGTGAAATGATAGTAGTATGGAGGCAGTGATGGTTTTTTCCATAGGTCGTTAAAGTACACTGTCAGGGTCTTTTGAGTTGTCACACATATATACTTCTGTGCAGGTTAAGACCATGATACAACCTACAGTTTCAGTAATATGTCACATTTCAGGGCGACATAAAGATATTAGTGTCAGAAGAGCAGGTTTTGATGAACAAAGTCGTTCTAAGAACAGTTTTTATTACATCGCAGTCGATATCGGTAAAAAGTTTAGTATCTTGATCCAGCCATTTTTTCTCCACACTGACATCTGTGACATGTCGCCAGTGAGAACTGATATCATTATGTATTCTGTGGACCCATTGTTGAGACCGAAGCCCAAGTTCTAAGTATGGATGAACTATAGGTATTTTAGAATGAATTGCCAGTAATTTAAGAGTTCTGCATCAAAATATACCCACCACATATAAAAAGGCATTCATTTTGTTGTATGATAATATTTTGACAAAGGGCTGTGATTGACAGACTTATTACAATTACTAATTGTTTTGTATGGACGCTGTTGATTATATGTTTTCCATGCAAATATGTGGAAATATCAAAAGTTACGTTTTATTCATCTTAAAAAGTAATTCTTTTTCATAATATTCCTTTACTGAGGTTACAGGGTACTAAAAGTAGTATCTCTGCCAGTTGTCCTATTACTTAATGGCTTGGATGTGATATCTCAATAAATGCGAAATTCAGGGTTCGATGCCTTGAGACTGCCAGTAACGTCACACAAAAACCTCAGAACTCAAACTTATGGAGTTATATGATACTTTAGGAAACTAAAAAAAAATTTCAATACAATCCAGTGACAGAAGCACACATTGGACTATTGCTTGAACTTTTTCAGACACATTATAAATTAATTAGTTTGCTAATGAGAACTACTTTTGCTCTTTCCCCCAACATGAGTGATAAAATTTTGTTTTTGGATGGTTACTTAGTAAATTCTAACTCAACCAACGGACCTCTATTGTCCATTACATAATATTCATCAATAGAGCTTACTTTCAAAGACTTGGTTTGCCATGTGCAGTTATACAAAAATGAGACTTCTGCCTTTGGAGATTTTGGATTCCGACATTTTTGAGGTATTGCTTTCAAGTGGTGACTTGAAATATCCTTCTTATTGTGGAATAAAAAACGTCAGGACCCTTCTTGTATCAGACATGTAAATGATGATCCTTACAGGGTCATTGCTTTGCTAAATGATATCTCATAATGACCCAGGCGTCTTTGGTGGCAAACAAATTTTGTGGATGACAATTTGAGTTTGTGAGTGGAAATCATTTCATCGTACATAAATAGGGACAGGAGAGAAGTGATTCAGGAACCAGGAAAAGTAAAATCTCCCAAGTTATTTATAAGCTGTGTCCCCTTTTTCCTGATGTTGTAGAGTAGGATTTGATTTGTGTGTTTGTTTTATAATTTTCATTTTTAACTTGTGCCATAAGCTGACGGCATAATTTTTGTCACTTGAACTTTCTATCATTTCTGTTGTGTTTTTGATCTGCAAATGAGTTTAGAAAGGAATATTTTCCATAGGTGTGTGTCAAAATATTTAACATAGTCACTAAGAAAAATTTTCCGTAACTAAGCAAGTCTGTTCAGTCAAAATATGAGAAAGTTGTACTTGATATCCTTTATCACAATTTTCAAGATATCAGATCTTTTTTTTTTTAACTGATTAAAATAAAATTAAAAGGAAAAACAGTGAGCAGAACATAACCATTTGCTGCAAGATGATGGTTTTGACCATCACCATAATTCCACAAATTTCTATAACTTGTTGCATTGACAAGGTGTTGTTAAAGCAATGAAGACATTTTCTTTGTGAATAGGGTCTGTTTGCCATATTTAGCAGTGGATCAACAAACAATGGACCAGAACCTCCAATTTCAAATTCTGTAATGAAACAATTGGTTCGATATGTTGAAGTCCTGGTGACTATGTTTATAAATTGGCTTAATATGAAGCGATACAAATACTGTATTCCAATTCCCAACAACACGCAGCACTGTAATCAATCAAGTCCTTGGAAGCCATGATCTAGAAATAATGCCATCTGTCATATATTGTGACGAAAGCAAATAAATACAGTAACAGAAAACAAGTTTAATCCATGACAATTAAGCCAGCCCCATCATTTCGCATTTGCAGAATTCTACTGCACATAATTCCATATCAAAGCTTTAGAAGAATGTTGTCTCTCAGTTTAGACTTGTATCCCTAAGAATAAATATGAGGGTTATCCTGCTACAACCAGGATGGGCTGAGTGGTAAAGAGAATCTTTTGATGTGTTCACTAAAGCATGGAATGGAAGAATGTTCATTTAAAAAGGGATACTCTATTGGAAGGAATTCTTGCCCTCAGAGGGATAGTATGGATTATAGCTTAAAATTTGATGAAAGTTTCCTTCATTTTTGTGATTTCTGAAAAATTTTGCTGCACAACTACATGAGAAATCAGCATCTATTTCTACATTCTGAAACTTCCGTTGACCCGAGAAAGCCTTGTTTGTAAATGTATTGCTAAAGAGAAACAAGTACTGTAGATATATTCTATATTTCTGGTATATTTGCTTTTCTTAATAAGTGACAAATGTTGGTGTTATTTATTATCAAAGCCAGTAAATGTGGAATTGTATGGTCAGTACTCAAGCTTCCCTCCAAGTCACTGAGCCAGTTAGTAAGTAGGCTTTTCACTAGTAACTCAGCTGCGGCACTACATGTGAAATTTGCCCCACTCTTACATGCTGAATTTTGTTGAAACATATGATAATACTACTTCATTGATTATGCATCTCAGATTCATATATTACAAGGCTCAGCACTCCACATTTTTAAAATCATTTTAGAGGCATAAAAGACGCAAAGGAATGTTCATAATGAGAATAAAACATGGTGCATTGTTTATGGTGAAGATGAGATTAATAGGATGATTATTTGTTAGAAGTTGTTCTAAATTATTCAAATTTTAGCGCTCGTTTGAAAGATTCAATAGATGTGCAAGACATTTTCTTCAAACTTAATGTGATAAATTAAGATTTCTTTCAGTGCTCTTTGTTATTTCTCTACATCCTAAATGAGTCCTACTGAATATGAGCTCTGGGCATAGCAGTTTATTTACAGGGTCCTCTGGCAATGTTCTGAGAACACATGTCCAGTGAAAGTAAATATTTTTTGTGCTTTGTCCTCAGTTTTGTCAAATACTGCTCAGAACGTAAGATTCTTGTTTTCTGTTTTGCTCCATGTTGGTGGGGACATCAGCTTTAACCCAAACTCATATACCAAAACTGGGAGATGAAAATAACGTTGACTTCCTACAGATTTGAAATATTATCATGTAGGCAGATATTGTCATCCATGGTTTTTGGAATCTATATGCATTTGAGTCAAGTTTCTCATGTGAAGTTGTTGAATTGGCTTTACTTTAAAACAATGCTGTTAACTCACTGAAGACAGGACAGTTTTTAAATGACATGGAATTATCTTCCTAAACCTATACTTGTCCAAAAACAGTCTACAGTATAAGGCCCCGCACAGAGAGGCCACCGAATATATTTCGGCGTATCTGTGACATACTCACTCTGGGCCGATCTTTCCAAGGGTAGAACATAAAGGACACATATTTTCAGCACACTTCTTAGTTGAAAAAGTCCCCAATCCAGCCCTATGAATCAAAATTTCATTCCTATAAAATAAGCTGCCACCGATCCTGCAGATCGGCGCAGAGAGTAGGCCGTGTCTCTGTGCGATTGTAGAAATTGTATAGATTGATTCTTATAGCTTACGGCGCATAGTGGTTAGGTGACATAAATCGGCCGCCTTTATGTTCTCCCACTAAGGCATGACAGAGCTGGATTTGCTTAGTAAATGATCTGGACAACTTGTAACTTTGTACTCAGTCATGTGTGAGGAAGATGACATTGTGGCACACTGATAGTTCTTGGCTGGTGCACAGTAGAGAACATACACATATTATTATAGGTCTACTTCTTCAGTCTTCAGTGAGTTGAAGTAAATTATAACAGATCACAAACATGTTTTTTTTTCGTTTATTCCAGTGATTGTAAACTTATTCTCTATGTTTTTAGTTTAGATTGTGAGCCTCCAAGCTTTGATATTACCAGTGTGAACAGCTGTCAGGTGTACGCCTTGTGGTGAAAGAACCTGTAACATTTTCTTCTGTGGATTGTTCATTTGTTCACAGACTTCTGAGGTTGTTTTCATTATTGTTATTGATGTTATAAATGGTGAAGTCTTACATATGTGAAATAGTTCCCTGGTTTTTGTAAGTTAACATGGCTTTTCCCTTGACATTGATACATAATAATTAATTGCTCTTGTGCATGGTTGGCACAACCATTCAATTTTGTTTATGTATTATGGTTGGATATTTTACACCAGCCCTAACTGGCTAATAACAGTTCTTGTTCCCACTTGGATACAAGCTTGCTGCTCTGACTGACACCTGAAGTGAAGGAAATAAAAAAAATATAATCAGTTTGCTAGTCTGATCAACAGTTGAAGTGAAATGTTTACTCAATGTCATATTGCTAGCTTGCTGAGATGTCAGAATGAAGCTCATACATGATTCACTAATTGAATTATTGTTTTGTGTATTAATATATGGTTGTATCAGTTTCTTTACCAATTTGCACATAACTGTGTCATACCTGCAAGATGAACACGCTTAGGGCATATAAATATATATATATATATACATACACATGTATATAAAAACAGTAATGCACTTGTAAGAAGGTTGAAATGCTAAAGTATAGATGTACCATTAAAACGTTCTTGAGATATACAGACATCAATCGAGCTGTGTCATTCACCCTTCATTATCATTCCTCAAGCTCTCACAGCTTTCGTTTTTATACATCCTGATGCACCTGTATTATCTTTTGATTTAAGTTTGTGTAGATTATCCAGTACTCATTTCAAAATACAGCAGGTGAAATCTAGTTTGCCATGTCAGAGAAGCCTGCAAGCTTCACAGATCTCATTACATTTTCTACTCTCAACCAATCACTGGCCTTGCCCAAACCTTTACATCTTTATGAGGAGGTGAAACTTCCAAAGTATGATTCTCGTAATATCATGACTCTCTTGCCACTGATATTTCACAAACTAATACATAGTCCAGTCAACTTGAAATTTTGCACCAGGCATACCACTTCTGTCCATGAGCATGAACTGTGAAAGTAATGAAAATGACAACATCTGAAAATAATCACCATTATGTAAACTACAGTATATCTTTAGTTTTCCTCACAAAATTTAGCCTCACAATGTAAATAATTCACTGAAAGCTCACGTTGTCACCAAATTTTAAATAAACGCTTTAGTCAAGTTCAGTGTCATCTTGACTACAGTACGAGCCAGTGGGCCAGGTTTTAGGGAAAATGAACTAACATGTTTTTGAATTATCAGTAACAACTGAAATTTAATTTTGACCTCTGTATCTTCATTGTCTTTTTTCACTCATATTAAAAAAAAAAAAAATTACTTTTTCACATTTGTTTTGCTTTTAAATAAAATGAACATCTCATGGACAGAGGCAGAGACACTAGAGGAATACCATAGCTTAGGGAGAAGGAGGACAACCCAGTGTGTCACAATACAGGAGGAACTAACAGCTTATGAAATGAATCTATTGTACCAGCTATAAAAAGAAGATGGCTTTTGATGAAAAATACCTACAACATAGAATTTCACTCTCTGGGGGTTTCATCTAGTTTCAAGAGGTTAGTAACAGCATCCTAAAACTCCATAGCAATGTCTGTAGAACACATCATGTAGCCAAGAACACATCACTTGCAGACAGTAATACAATGTTTTGCTGCAAGGCCAGTGAATGGTGAATGGTTTCTAGTCAAGGGAGCATTTGAATTTTGATGTCTCAAACCTAAACAAGGGTTAAGTCTTGAAAAGTGCCACATATTAGAGGTTGACAAATTCGGTGCAGTTTCTGTAATTTTTTTACACTATAGTTACACATTCAGACCATGATCACACTCCATATGGCTCAGCTTCTGAAAGCTTTAGAGATCAAATAACTCTCTGGGTCCTATCAAGTATATTATGTACCCTTAGATCAAAGCATTATGTGAGTCAGAGTCATGAGGGTACCATTATTACTGGATTGCTTGGTGTAGACACCCTTTCCAACCCCTTCTCCCACCTCATCAGCTTGAACTTGTGACACTCTAGAGAGGACAAGCCTGATAAATCACAACACAACATGTTTAGATGTCCAGGAAAATCTGTCACAAGTCGGAGACCAAGTTTTGCGCTAGGTGAAAAATAACGTGAATTTTGCTTTCAAGGTTGAAATTGAGTTGTTTTTTTCGCTAACACATTAATCAATCTTCTAGAAGCATGATTTTTATAAATTGGGAAATGAATATGTGTAATTAATTATTTTCCATGTTTGCTTTAAAGCCATTTTGCTCCATTTCGAGTTTTGTCACTTCTGGAACTTAACACTTATCTCAGCCTCTGACAAAAATAATAGATTCGAATAAGAAGTATAGTCTACTGTTTGAATAAAGGAGGATTGTTGGAAATTTGACCATTGTGAAGAGTTTCTCTGGACTGCCACAATATATCAGCACAACACCAGAAGTGGCAGTCATTGTGATAATTGAAGAAACTGTCACTCAGGATTCAGACTTTTCAGTCACTTGTAGGAAAGACTACTGTATAAGTGGGTGCTTTTTTTCTTCAGGGTCTAATTTTGTTGAATTCTATGAGTTAAGCTTTACTTAAGAAAATTACTTCCTGCAAAAAAAAAAAAAAAAANNNNAAAAAAAAAAAAAAAAAAGATTGCATTCAAAAATTCTCAAAGACTTATTACAAGTAAAAGTTTGTTTACGAAGCAGTAGCCTTCAAAAGAAATGCAAATGGTATTATTTTTAGTCACAACTCCTTGTTATTTGGACATTATTGAATACAGCATGTTTCTCTATCAAAACAAAGAATGATTGCCAAATGTGTTTTCTTTGCAGTCCTGTAATGTCACTTCATTACTCCAGATTTATGCCCTCACAAATTAGAAAACCATCTTGCAAAATTAGGTCCTTGCAAAAAGCCATTTCCGACTCTTGGGAAGAATAGATCCTTATAAAAAAAGACTTTCTATCAAACCTTTGGTGCATCATCATCGTATTTCAAGATGCCTTAATGCCATAGAACCACTTCAGCCAAGGCATCCCAACTGATCTAACTCCACTGTGATGTTAGAATGAGTCATCTGCTGTTGCCCAACACCCATAATGCAAATTTCAGAAAATACAATCTAAGTTGCTTTTTGCAGTACTTGCCAAAATATTTTGAAGATATTTTGTTGGGTTGTCGTGTGTTGCGTTGTGAACAGGATGCTTTTCCTCCATGCACTGTATGCAGCTCTATTCACAATTGACCTAGACCAAATAAAATGATTATGGTCATAATTTAAAAGTAAGACTTAGATACTTTTGTTGTTTTTCATTCACTCTTTGTCTTGTTATAGCCAACTCCGCTTTATCGCAGCTCCTCATGACATGGAAATCACAACTCCTCAAAACAGGGAAAAAGCTGCGATTACAAGGCGTTGTGATTATCCAGTGATATTTATACAGAAATATAGCAATTTGTTGGGTGGAAATTGTTGCAGTTATGCAGATTGCAACTAAGTGAGGTCGACTGTATCAGGATTCCCACATTCATCAGTTCCCATTTGATGTAGAGCCAGACTTAAGCACTGTATTGTATAATGGTTGTGTGCATTGCAATATTTGTTCATACAACATTTATAGTCAACTTTCATAAACAGATTTTGTTAGGTTGTGACAGCATACATATTCAGCTGTGAGAGAAGAATTAGTAACCAGGATGAAATTGTACATAGTGAAATGTCACCCAGTAACTGTCATTTATTTCCTGATTTTAGTGCAGATATGCATCGGCTTCAGTTTGTGCAATACTTTTTAAGATTTTTTTTGTGGGGGGACTCATTTTTGTTACTTTTTTGCTTTTTATCTAGCACAATATCATTTATTTTCTATTACATGGGTTCACTGCCTTTTGTTACATTCCTACTTGTATTCAGATTTATGTTTACGTTTATGGATATCCTTTCATGTGACATTTGATTGATAAACAAGTAGAGGGGTGCTATTTTTAACTGTGCATTACACAGTCCAGAATCCAGATGTTTAACATCTATAGGACCTTATCAACAGTCTTTTGCTTACTTTATACAGTATTACTCAAACACACTGCAAAAGCATCTGCTACAAAACTAGTGCTTTTGCAAACATTTTTAAGCCCTTAAGTAATGGCTGGCTTAGATTAGTCATGTAGATTTCATGATATATGCCTAATACAGAATGATTTGGGACATCCCATGAATTTTGGATTAGTGTGCTTGAGTGGACTTGCAAAATTAATTTAGACCATGTGTAAAGTCTGGTGCATCTATAGTACTTTGTTCTAAGCTCTGTAGTAATAATATGAAACAATGTTGCTTTTGTCACTCAGAGGAGTTAATGATATCAGCCACCCTTGATATGGTTTCGTGGATGTTAGTGTGTTTAACTGCATTACACTGAAGTGTCATCACAGAATTTAAGTAAATAGGTCTGGAAACAATGGCATGAGACTCAACGTTAAAAATAGCACCACTCTACACAAATAATTTATTAATTTGTCGCTGAGCATGCATCAGCAGTCACGGGAATGTCGTATTCTCTCTCACTGGTCACATTTCTAACTTGACACAAAATTCCATTGTTGTAGCAGGCAGCTCCAAGTTACCCTTTTAAGGAAATGTTGCAATAGGAGAAATGCAGCTCACTCACTAAGAATATGAATTTGAATGAACACAGCATGTGTTAAGAGATGCCATACAGAAAGTCCTCTAATTTCAAGATTGCTGATTGTACATTGTTCTTATCTGGGCATTACAAGCCACAACTCCAGCAGTCAGTACTTCCTTTTTCCATTGTCAGAGGAATATGAGTGGTTAGGACTGTTACATTGGTTTTTATTGACTGATGCATCTCTTCCTTTCAGAAACAGATTTGATGACACAATCTCCGTACTATTTTGTCCAAACTGAAAGTGAGTTTTATTGGCACTCATATTCGCATTGGGTGAGGGGGGAGTGCAGTTTTCACAAGTGAAGAAGCTCAGCTCTCAAAATCCATCATATCTTGTAACTAAATTCATTGTACAGCTTTCCATTAGTTTTATATAGAGCCTGGATGAAACTATGCAGTTTCAGATCTACTACAGAGAAATCTGTCTTTTCAATTTCATTTTTTTTTCTCTTCCTATATCATTATTTGTTTATCTGTTGCCCCTAGTAATATGGCTTATGTCAGCAGACAGAAATATGAGCAAGGCTATACCACTCCTCTTGTCGTAAATTCTAAAGTAGGCCTTGGTACTGTCTTTGTCTTGTCAGGTCAGCAACACCTTAACCTATTTATGTACAGTATTGCCATGCCCCTCCAGAGCTTTCAGATAACAGGATATTCTTTGCACAAGGATATTGCATCAGATCTAAAAATTTGAAGTACATGCAACTTCTTGTCAGCACCTGTAAGGTGGGAATCAAAGCTGCCCCTCTAATTTTTACCATTTCACTAGGTTCTAACAGATTTCACTAGATGCTATTTTAAACCCTCTGAAACTACAGTATTTGATTCTTTACACTGGTTATTTAAATGCTGTGTATTACAAATATTAGAGGGGCAAATAGATAACTGGAAGTATGAAATGAGCAATCGACAACAGAGAAGGAAATTCAGAATGTGAAATTTTACTCAATAATATCATGCAGAGACTGCAAGATCTTGTCTTTATGTACATATATGGAACTTGCATTATTTTCTTAGACTGTATTCTGGATATAGGCTGAGAAAGTGTATAAAACGTCGGCAGTTAGTGCTTAGGGTAGCGGTTAGGCTGAGTTTAAACTTTAGTTAAATAAATTAATTGTTACTTGTTCTTTTAGATATGTGTATGTTCAGTTCAGTATTATCATTAATCTAAATAAATTAACAAAGTAAAATATTTTATAGCACTCAGAACTATTCACCAGATTTTTCAATTTTCTTCAGCAGATTACTGAAAAAAATTACATTTCACTGCACCCAGTGAAAAATCATTAGAAGTGGCAGCCCCGGCAGTAATGTTGAAGCAACTTGGCCAAACAGTATTTATAGCTGAAGTCATCATTGAAAATAAACCGAGTCAGAAACTACACAGTAGGCCATCTAACATGCAGTGATATGTTATCTTAACATTAGCATAACAAAGAGCAGTGAAGAAACTGGCCTGAACCAGAAAGTTGACGGAAGGCTGACTAATATTAATCATGATGAAGGATATTGAAAAAAAGAGGTTATCCTGCCATACTGCACATGGTTTGGCTGATAAAGAGCTAATAAACTGAATTGAATTGATAAGATTTTTAAAATATTTAAACAAATTAGGTATTTTATTACCCTGCATTGTGGGCTGCGGCATGTGCCCTGAATTCAAAAGCTCTGCTGCTGGGACTGGTCCTTTTTATTCACATGTATTCCTCAAAATTTGGCACACTAAAGCAGAGAATACTAGAGTCCTGAAGAATTTGTGTTAAACACGCTCAGCTGTACATACAGGCCTATAGCAGGGATAGGCAAGTCCTGGCTATTTCAGAGGAAGGATTCAGTCCTAGCCATTTCAGAAGAAACTAGTCCAAGCTGGCTTCATCCAGGTGCCACACCTATAAACCAGAGTATACACTGGCATTATTTTCTTGTAGTGTCTTTTTTCCCTCTCTCAAAAAAAAAAAACTCACTCAAATGAGATGGGCAAACTGCCTATGATTATGAGAATAACATAACATGTATTATATTACATAATACTTAAGTCTCTCTATGTAAATGTTCATGAATATATTCTTTTTGGAAGTTTATTATTTTAAATAAGTACTTGTTATTTTCCCTCCTGGGCAAGAAACCCAGTTTTCAGTTCTGTGGGGTAAAACATTCCAAGGAAGCACCAAGTCAAGTTCAGAGGATTTCCTCTGAGAAGGACAGGGACTGGGGGTTAAGTACCTGGGCAACATTTTTACTTTACTGTGAGACTTCAAGTCCAGGTTAATATATCAGGACATCAGGAAAAGGAAGCAATAAAAGTAGGAGTTATGGAAAAGAAAGAAGAAAATGTTTTGATCAAAATTTGTAACAACAGCCCCCATCATAAAACATACTTATGCTGTTTCAATAAAGAAAGGCTGCTCTAGTCCTTGATACAAATAATCAAGCACATTGGGGTTGCTGATCATGACTTCTAAAGAGAGTAGAATATTCCGTCACTGCTGATGCTTTGATTACTTTGAAAATTCAGCTGTAATTGGATGCTTTGCATTTGTAGAGCGTTGTTGCCTTGAAATGCGCTAAACTTTGGGTATGATTTTTGAAGGATGTATGTATGCTATTTAGTGCTCTACAACTTTTTTAAAAAATGTATGCCATTGTGGGACTTTCATCCCAGTGTATTGTTTTGTCTTAAATTATTGACATTTCATGTCATGTCATGTCAGCATTGTGTGTAGTCAAAGTTTGTCTACCGTTCGACAGCCTTGGTTGTCGCCTCCCCATCTTGCGTTGATTCATATGCTAAATCGTGTGAATATTGTCAAATAACACTGAAGATGATTATGTCATGAAAATATCTGTGCTATGTTTGATGCATTGTCAGATATTGTACATCTGCATTGTGGCTAGAGCTACTTAATTGGAGCCAGACAAGAATATTTGTGTTAAAACTACTGTCAAAGGTCATAATATATTGCAAATCACATGTTATTATGAAAATATTTAGCTCAAAGGTCACATAGATGAAAATGAACAGTGTTTGGTGTGCAAGGTTCAGTAACATGGTGGCCTTTGAGAAATGTAGGATTATGTTTGGGTGGTGAGTATCAGATGGTGGAACGGTCACAGGGTCATCTCACTTGAAAGTGTTTTCTTGGTATTACAAGGTGATGGGCCTGTCCCCCCAGAAAATCACAATTGCAAATTTCTGCCAGGATTGCAGTTCTGCGCAGTGTGATTGCAGAAAATGTGTTCCATTTCTACAACTTTGCAATGATAGGGCTAGTGAACGATGTGACATGATGATAAACTTAATGAAGTAACAAAGCTATTTTGGCACAGATGTAGCCGTTTTTTTGGATGTAAATTTTGCAATTTTTAGGGCAAATTTGAAATGCAGTTTCCTGCAGGGACAGATAGGCCCTCTGACTGAAGGTCTCTGGTTCAGGTGCCACCTGCTACCTCAAAACTATCCTTCTGAGGTATTGTGGTGAGTATACAAAAAGTGGCTTTCATCAAAATGAAATTTGCACTTAGTTGCACTGATTTTCAGCAGAATGAATATATGGTTATCACAGCCATAATTTGTTACCTTTTTCTGACACCTTACTTATGATAATAGTAATAATAATAATAATTATAGTTTTGGATCATAGGGCAGCCAAGATTCAGGATTGCCCAGTGCACAGACAGTTGTGTTGATCCTACTTTCTTCAGAACCTGAAATTCCCAAAGGCTTAAGAGGTATGGCCAAATCTATGGCTGTCATAATTATTTATTAACTTCTGGGTCTACCATAGCCTGATTTTCTTATGATCTGTGATTTTTGCTTCATGTAAAATTTGTTTTCATCAGCCATGTGTTTCATAGATTTCATTTGTTTGCCTGTTGTGTGAACATCCTGTACATCGACCATGTAAATATTTATATACATATTATTTTGTGCTGTGTTGTGTGTCAGCTTAGGGCTTGCTTTTTGACTTTGTCATATTTTGGGGGAATTTTGGATTCAGCAAAACCCTGAAGTTTTATTATTAGGTTGTTTTTTTTCTGTGGTAGATCTGCTCTTCAATCCAACAGTAAAGATCTTATTTTTATTTCAAAACTTGCTTTATTGAACCTGACAGTGTCATGAATTACATGTACATGATGGAAGTATATTGAACACATCAAGGCGTCTTTTTGTCTCAGCTTTTGAATCATTGTATTAAAAAAAAAAAGATAACCTGAAGACTTAGCCTTTTATGCGCTAATCTTCTAAATGGAGTTTGCTTAAGTGATGTCAGAAGTTTATTCATGTCATTCATCATACATCAAAGTGCTGGTGGGTGAAAAGATCATCCTAGTTCAAAAGCAAGCCCCCAGTTTATCATTGCCATTTGTTTTGGTGTAATTAATAGACTCAAGTGTACATACTCAGTGTCTTGAATCAAGCGTTTGAATATTCTAGAGCAGAAGTCAAATGTGAAGAACAGAAATAATAAAAAGCCAAGACTTGCTGGATACTGATTTTCATCAGCAGCTGCTGGTATGTTTCCCGTGGGCAGCCAGCAGATTATGAGCACTGCTGTGTCATTTTTGTCTCAGCTTCAGTTTTAAGCATCCAGAACTATGAAATAAAACACATGATGTTTACATACTGATGCTCTTTACCATTTGTTAATGATCTCCTCTTCCTCTTGCCTCATCTATAGGAAATGTTTCTGATTCATAGTACAGTCAAGCATGAATACCTCAAAAACCTTATAACTTGAGTGCAACAATCCAATAACTATTATCTTCTTAATTGTCAGTTATGGAGCTGTTGCATACAAATGACAACATGCCACTCAGACTCAGTTCTCACCAACAAACCTTTAAAATTCAAAGTCATTTTACATAATATAAAAGTGTTCCATATATTCTGCTGTGAAATTTTGAAATGCTTACACTGTGTCAAACAGTGGAAGTTGGTTAAAATAAAATCATAAAATCACAGAGATCAGACAAATCTTTTGGTATTAACATTGGACTAGTGTATTTTCAGGTCTTTGGCACCAATTGTTTTTTCTTCTTTTGGCCCTATTAACATTTTGTTATTCTGCTGTGATTTCGGGAAATTTCTTCCGTACTTCTTTTGCCCGATCTTATAACAGGAAGAAGGGGGGGGGNGGGGGGGGGGGGAAACGCCCAAAATTTTTCACAAATCTCTTTCAAAAAGGTCATCTCTAATTCTGATTTGGTCCCCAATTTTTTTATTTGGCTGGTTTTGACTGCGTGCTAATACATAGGCCTTCACACTTTATTTTTTTTTTTTTATCTAGAAGGCCCAAATTGTACCTGAAACTTCATAATTGGATGTTTTATTTAGATCACAGGTCATTTTACATATTTCTACACCCTGACACTGGCTGGCAAGGCCCCCAAAAAAGGGGAATTTTATATATTAGCGGATTAATTGGGCTGTACACAATGAGTGATCTGCCCCTTTAATAGGTGTCAAAAACCTTCAGGTTAATCCTCATCCCACGTGGCCTGATCACTGATATATTGGCAGGAATTTTCGGGCTTAGTGAAGGAGCCTTCTCAAAATCGATGAGAAAATATGGTAGGGAAAGAGTTAATAGAAGTGCCCATTTCGAACGTAATAGCTTGATGGAAAAGATAAAAATTTGAAACAAAAAAATTCCAAAACGTTTCTTCGTTTGTCCACTTAAATATGAAAAATAATAGTTATATACTGTGGCATCCACCTGTAACAGCTACAGTAATTATGGGGACCTGGTTTTTAATAGCAAAATTCTAAATTCCTGTTCCCCTCCTTATCTTTGTTAGTGTTATCTTTATCAGAGCAAAAATCTCAACTGCCTTATCCATAGTACGAGTCTTTGCATGACTTGGTCCCCAGTTTTTTATCAGACTAGCAAGTACATAATGTACATACGCTTAAAATACCTCATATAGGCCAAATTGCATCTGAAACTTGTAAAATTGGATGCTTTATCTAGATCACAGGCCGTTTTACGTATCTGCACTATGACACTGGCTTGATGGGCCCTGGAAAAGGGGGGGATTTATTTTATACAGTCGAACACTCTTAAACCGTAATCACTGGGCCCGCGTATATGATTTCGTCTTAGCGCCATTTCGGTTTAGATGTTCCAGTGCAAAATCCAGGAAAGTAACCACCATCACTGACTTTCTGAAATTGGTCTGGGCAGGCCAATATGGTGGAGAGAGTGGAATTGGGAATTCCGTACTTGCGACAAATTTCACTTTTCGACAGCTTCTTCTCATCAACTTCATCGATAAGTTTTAACTTGAATTCCAATGAGTACGTGTGCTTTCTTTTCGACATTTTTCAGCAGTTCAGTGGCTCAATATCAAGGTCAGAGAGGCTTTATCTGATGAGCATGAGTGTTATCAATGTTACGAACCTCCCGCGGCCCTTCATTCAGCATTACTGTATTTATTTCATCTCGCCCACGTCATGACCAATCGTTCTTGACCAGCCGCCTCACTCCTCTTTTTGGTCGCAAGCGAGCGAAGAGAGCTAAGAGA
>JAWQUT010000188.1:483397-550128 GCA_033807755.1 Ellobium chinense
CTCCCATGCCATGGAAAGATATCTTTACTGTACTTGAGGATTCTCGGACACTTGACCGACGGGCATTTGGCCGAACGGACATTTGGCCGAAAGTCATTACTGCATAATATTGTTATATATATTCATTCATCTCGGCACTTTCTTCTCTCTCTCAGAGAATGTGCGAATGTAAGTTCTCACCAAATTCATTTATATGTTGACACGTACTGCAATAAAGAATTATGCTGTAATAAACATTGGTCAAAAGAAACAAATCCCCCCCCCCCCCCCNNCCCTGAAAAATGGCCCCACCTCCACCAAAAAAAAAAACAAACAAATCTACGGCCAACTGTCCTTCGGCCAAATGTCCGTTCAGCCAAGTGTCCGTCGGCCAAATATCCGTCGGCCTAGTGTCCGGCCATGGTACTTGCGCCTGGGTTATAATCTAGATTGTCGACAGCAGCGGTAGTGAAAAGTTTATGCTATACAGTATATAACTGGACACACCTTGCCATCACTTTCAAACCGTCTTTCTACTGCTGCATTTATATCACTAGACAGACACCACTCTCCTATAAGAAACACATAGCCCTAACGAATAGAGAGTTTCTATGATTTTCTGAAACGTGGTGTTGCTGTAAAGATAAATTATGCTCACAAATAGGGGTAAAGGTGTCTCCCTTGTCACTAGGATCCTCTTGGAAGATGCATCTTCGCTAAGCCTGCTGATACTGTTAGTACAGCAGGTACTAATCAGTTGAGAAATTGACAAGTTTTATTAAAGATGCTGGGAGGCATTGTCTGCGGTTGATTCAACTAACACCAGTTTCAATAGTGTTATGAATGATTTAGGAATAGAAGATTCTTGGCATCTCAATGAAAAATCTGAATTTGCCAGATCTAATGTATCAGTGTCTTTGCGGATGATCTTGCCAGCGCGCCACAAAGCTACAGCATCGCCATCAGCTTTGTCCAGCTTACTTTTCTCCAGCAATGAGGAAATAGTGTTCTTGATTCTGTATAGTGAATCCCTGCCTGATTAAGTGGCAATTTAATTCGGGAATGATACGCAGTAACCGCGCTTTTAATCTGCAGGTTGCATGGATGTATTCTGTTGACATGCATCTTTGTATATTTTCAACATTTCTGACAATTTGTGAACTCATCTTTGTTTTCCTCTAAGTAGCACATAAGTTCTGCGAAGGCTAGGCTAGTGTCAACGTCAGAAGCATAATATCCGATTCTAATATTCTGCTTCTTGCAGCCACCTGGATTTACTGAGGTATCTAGCATGGCAAAACTTGTGGTGGTGGGCTTCTTGAGCAATCAGGTCTCCCTCTGAGAGAAATCTTTTAACGCAGTCACTGCTGCTCTGATGTTTGCATCCATGTGTTTTGTTAAAACCGCATGCAGTGCTCCTGTTTATGCATTACTGCAAAACATGCAGATGTTTCTGTTTCTTTGGAGTCTATCTGTTGAGATGGGCACGCGAACGCTTTGTTGTCGTGCTTCTGAAGAAATCACATTTCGGTGCCAAATGGTGACTATGATGTGTAGGGCAAATTCAGCATAAATTTCTGCTTCATTTCTCCATTTCATACCACATCTTTTATCATGGGAGAAGAAAATTTTAATCGAGATAACTTTTGCTATTTGACCTCGCCTGACATTAGGAATTCTACAGGATTATCACTGACAATGAATTCTTGTAAATTACTTCTTTCGTTTTCCTTGGCCATATCATGAAAAGATTCACTTTTTCTCAAAAATGGTCTACTGTATATCCACGGCCACAGTTTGCTTGCTTAGAATAAGGGAAGGGGTGGGGGGGTTCTAATTTTTCCTTTGCAGAAAAAACATTTACCCCAATATTGCGGCAGTTTCCGTTTAGCCATTTTACCTAAAAAATCTTTTATACTATACTGCATGTTTTATTATTCTAATTTTCGTTAAGATAAAAGTATTTTTCTTAGTGACATAATAGGTTCATAGAAACAAAAATTACAGGAAAACCATGTCCTCCTGCCCGTTTCTTAAATCTGTAATTTCCTTTCTCTCCCACTTTTGCTTTCCCTCTCTCTCTCTTTCTCTTTCTCTCTCTCTTTCTCTCTCTCTTTCTCTCTCTCTCTCTCTCTTTCTTTCTCATCTCTTCTCTTTCTTTTTCTCTCGATTTCTTTATATTATGCACAATAAACCCTGAGGAGTAGATCTAACTAAAGAAACTTATCTAAATTAATTTACAGTGAGCTAAGAATTCCAAGGATTTTTTTTAAAAATGCGCACATCTGGCTGCAGAATCAAGACTGGTCTTTTCCCAAAACTTACTCAAAAGTTTCCTTTTTTTCCCCATAGTACAGCGTATCAAGTACGGTACAGTACACTACAGTATCAAGTTAGAATATATACCTCTGAGGTAACGAAAATTTGGGTCGACACCGGTGCCGTCAATAAATCTCGGAGCAAGGTCCCTGTCACAGGGATCGCTTTCATTCATAGGCTGTCGGCGGTGATAACAAAAGAAAGTTGCACGGTTGCGCGGGTTAAAGGGGGTGCGGTGTAAGATTTGCTTGTATGATCATTTTAATTTAACGGCGATTGTTTTTGCTAATTACTCGGCTTCTAAGCAACTCCCAGAGTGCTTCTATAGCACATTTTAGAGCGTATTGAAAGCTGTTTCCAGTTCCACTATGTAAATTTGGTGCTTTCATCACCAAATGCACAATTCCCGCATTTTTTGTCCTAGTCACAGACCTAGAAGATTAAGTCGGAAGGGGGAAATAACTCCCCTGTCCTTCTTAACCAGCCCATGACACAGTGATGGTTACAGGCCTGTAATTGTACTTTCACTTAGGGATTATATTTCATCTCCCCTTTTCCCTCTTTTGGTATGCCCTGCTTCCAGTAATAAGGGCTCCAGGGGGGAAATTTTGATATCATGGGAAACTGTGTCCATTTTACTTTATTTTGCCAGGCACTACTGTACTGTATTTAGCCCTGGGCTGGAACTGCCAGGTCAAGGGTGTGCTCAGGAGGGGTTTGGCGTTGACCAGTGAAAAATGTAGGCTCTGTTTACAAATAGCCAAGCTCAAAATTTCAATGGGCTTGCTAGGGTTGGGTAAGTCTTACTAAAATTTGGGCCACATATAATGAGCTTCAATCTGGTATGGGTCTGGGTGAAAGCTAAAACTTTGGGTTCAGAGGGCAGCTCAAAATGTTAGAGGAAAAAAGGGTCCAATCCCATTACAGGTCTGTAACCTGACCAGACGCGCGTTCTTACGTCTCGCTTAATAAATTTATTGCCTATATCCCATGTACAGACACTATTAACACAGCAGACCCGTATAGACCGTACTCATGATTATACAGTATTATATTCAATCCTTTATAGAAGACAGCGATTTTTTACTGTATGATCTTTCCTGGGAACAAAGGGCGAGAAACGAAACTATGGTTTACAGCACTTTAATTGCCTGTATTAAATTTTAATGTTCACACGGAAATATACAATAGTTATGAGCAAAATTCTTTAATTACGATCTCAATAAAACATTTATAACGCGATATCGTAAGTAATATGTGTTAATCGTCTGTTAATAGCTTAGCACGTGACGAATGCAAGCTTAGAACGTGACGAATCGTAGATAACACAATGTAGGGGCTTATAATCCTGAGGCAAACGAGACGATCCACATACGTAGATCCACCAACTACCCCAAAAGCATTTTTTCCCCGAAACCAGCTTCGAGCTTGATGTGTAA
Source organism: Ellobium chinense (assembly GCA_033807755.1). NCBI lineage: Eukaryota > Metazoa > Mollusca > Gastropoda > Ellobiida > Ellobiidae > Ellobium > Ellobium chinense. The sequence goes on from JAWQUT010000188.1 coordinate 487,135, forward strand.
ATTAAATGAGACAGCCTTAGCAAAACAGCCTAAATCTTGCCGTAACAGCTTCTACTCCGTCAAGGCTGTGTCGTGCACTCATAATAATATTATCCAATCAAAGTTCTCGACCAGTATGATTCCACCGACTATAAAAATACATGTACAGTGTACGCTCTTTGGCCATGATCGGCACTTTTCGACATGGCACTTTCTGAATCCGAATGTCATGGCATTAAGCCTTGTTTTCTAAAATTATTTGACTGGACCAAACCAAGAGTGTTACGGTTTCATAAATTATGTTTTACAAGGTTAGATTTGCTTGCCATCCGCAGACATATTTTATACGTAATATCAACATTAGACAAGAAAGATGATTTTCTAAAGTGGATTAAAACCTTGTTACATCTTGTTAAGTGTCATTTTAATAAATCAAGTGCGCTTGCCATCCCCAGACGCATTCCATACGAAATATTAACGTTCAAAGATATAGAATTAATAATAAATAACCTTATTTGGCATATAAAATTTAATAATATGACACACTGTTTTAATGGGGACTCTACTAACGGGCATATCAATAGATCAAATTATTATTTCGATTCGGATATTCGAGGACATATCTATCAAATACCTGTAGTTCCACTTAATTACGTAAGTAGCAAAAGGATTAAATTTATACTCCCTAGAATCAGTTGGGACTATTCATCTGAAAGTCCAGGTTTCCATATAGATAATTGTATTTTCCTCTGCGAGTTCGGAGACAACACCTTACCCTCTTGTTTGTTCACCCACGACAGTGACTCACCCGAGCTCATGTATGTCTGTGGTGAACAGACTAATACAAAAATTAAAAGCAATGGCGAGATTTTGTCTTGGACCTGTAGCCGAAAAATCATGCGCCACATTGGTGACCACTATACCCATGAGGCCAAGGTAAAATTCGCTTCGAAATACTGTTCAAATTTATCAACATTCAAGCTCCTGAACAGTTTCTTTAATGACAGCACTTGGGAAGCTATACAGAAAATGCTGGATAAGGTCAACGGTCTGCGTGACCGCTTTCATGACCTAGACTTAAAGTGGAAAGACCAAATAGTTAAAGGCAAAACAGTTGAGAGAGCTTCGCTCTTTGCTGTCTTTAAAAGGCCCATAGGTTTGTCCATAAATAATTTTAAAGAAAAAATGTTAATAGCTTGTAATACAAACCTGTTACAAATTATTATTCAAAAAGGAGGCGCTCCCTTCAACGTGGTAACAGCCTTCCCACACTGCCCCCATTGCAAGAAACAAAAACAAAAACATTAATTATTAGATCGAAACTTATATGCTTATAAATGCTTTTTATTGTTCTAGTAATTGCAAGACACTAAAAGAAAAAAAAATATTATATTATTAGATCGAAACTTGTATTATAATAATAATAATAATAATAATAATAAATTGTATTTGTATGGTAAAGAGCCTACTTATTAATGTTTTTTAACTGTTCTAGTAATTTATACTCTAAATGCCACAAACTTTTACTTTGAATTACGAGTCACTGAAAAATCAAAAACACTTGAAATTTAGCATGTTATCTGACAACGATCTAATTGGAATATTTCTTTCTTTTCAATATAAAGAGCCATTAATTATGCGAACACATGTATAATTAATGTCATCATCGATAATCAGAAATTCATGCTTCCAAATCTGAATATGAAAACTGGGAACGTCAGCATATATTTATGTCATATCAATACCGTATTGCATCGATAATCCGAAAAGAAATCAACAGCCTTTCCTCTCCAAACTGATCTATCACAGTAATCTGGTAAAATCTCTAGTGACACTTTTCAATAATACCAGATCGGGCTCACATTCCCTCCCCGTTAAAGATAATAGAAAACAAAATAATGCCTTAACACCTACCTAATTACATATTAATAGTAGGTAGTCAATCAGTCAATGGATCAACTGGATGATCACTTAGGTCATTCATTTGTTTCGATCATTAACTGGCTGGTTGGTTCAGTCAAGAACAAGGTAGTCAATCAGTCAATGGATCAATTGGATGATCACTTAGATCATTCATTTGTTTCGATCATTAACTGGCTGGTTGGTTCAGTCAAGAACAAGGTAGTCAATCAGTCAATGGATCAATTGGATGATCACTTAGATCATTCATTTGTTTCGATCATTAACTGGCTGGTTGGTTCAGTCAAGAACAAGGTAGTCAATCAGTCAATGGATCAATTGGATGATCACTTAGATCATTCATTTGTTTCGATCATTAACTGGCTGGTTGGTTCAGTCAAGAACAAGGTAATGGTGCATGATATTCAGACGGTGCCGAAACATACAATCCAACTCCTTTGCTGGTGGAAATGGTAAGTAGGATAGTCTGTTTTCCATTGTTTCAAGATAGTTCAAGGCTACAGTTTGTCTATGTAACATGCCAATTGGCAAGTGTGGACAGGCTGAACCTAGCTACACTGTATATGGGTCAGGCTCAGATTGTAGCAAAAAGGTGACAACCTTAACAAAATTTCAAACTGAGTATGTGTAAAAGTAATGTATTTATATTGAAGCTCAAACCTCTAAGTGCAATCTCTGAATTGCTTGACATGATTCCTTGACTCATAATTCTGTTACAAGTGAAAAATAGGTCTGTGATGTATGTTACTGTGACATTAAAGATTCTTTCCTTAATTCTTTATGCTTAAACAACAGACAAAACACAAGAGATATCAATAATATATACACAAAGTAAATTAATTCAATTATGAGAACAAAATATTTATTGTACCGACAGTAGATACATCCATGAAACGTAGCGCATGTTACGCGACCTGAAAACGTCATTAAAAAAATATCTGTCTTAGGTATAGAATAATTCAAGTGCAAGCATTAAATCAGTTAAGTTAATTGTCCAGAGGTTTGACTCCCTTTTAACCCTTAAAAAGCAAGCAGTAACAATAAATCTTATGAGTATCATAAAACACTACATGTAGCGTCATGCTTGTTACGTGAAATAAAGGAAACGTGATGCTTGTTACAAGGAAAAAAATGCTTCGGAAAGGGTCTCTTAAATCTTCCACAAACTTGAAATAAAATACAAGTGCTGCCTGGAATTAAAGAATAATTGTTTTAGTAGCTTTATTTAACAGTTTCCACCCAAACTAAAAGCTGTTATGGACATAGGCATTCCTGGATTATGTTCTGTTTAATCTCTATCCAAATCAGCAAATTCCATGGAACTGACAACATATTGCGGCCAAAAATGTTCCTTAAAATACTGTAATATACAGAATATATATTTTACAGTTAACATTTAAACTGGAAATAAAATGCTTGCCTTATCTAAAACTACCACAATCAAAATTCTTTATAGGCCTAGAAATGTAGGGCCCACCAGTGTCTTGAATGAAACAGTTTAGGCGTGTGCAGCAAATGTCCCATCCCTGATCAGATACTCAAAGAAGAGAAGATGTTCCGGCCAGAACTTGAGCTAGAAGGCTGAAAATGAATACATGTAATCAGAATCTTGCACCATAAATTTGTCAGCTGGAGTACATTCAAACCAAGAATAGAGTTGGTGATTTTTTTAATCTACCAATTGTTATGAAAGTTGAAAATATGTAAGTATGCAATCACAAATACACACATTAAATAATTTAAAAGTTGTACTGTCAGACAACTACAACTGATGTCCTTGAAACATACATCACTATTTTTTTACAATGCAAACAAATTAAGTATTAGACCCAGCAACAATGTATTATTTTGTCTATAAGATATTTAACTTAGATTAAATCTTGAGTGAGTAGAAGACACAGTACATTACGAACACTATTATTCTTAATATGTGATGCATGTTACATAATATGACATCAAATTTTCCCCGCGAAATGATGTCACAAGTAACTATAATCACATTCGCTTAACTTCAATGAAGTTTTATTGACTGTAGTACTAACTCTAGCCTCACCCATGCTTTAACTCATACACCATCTCAAATAATTTTCTGTAAGCAAATGTATAAGTGAAGGTTTAAATAAAAACAATTAAAAAGAGACACAACATTTATTTCATCTGATTCATGTTACATTGGACATAATATTCATTTAATTTTGTTCATATTCATGTAACATGAGTAACAGAAAAAACTGTTGCTTGAATAGCTAGATATTTTTTTCCTCTCTCAAAAGAAATAATTTTGATTTCAGTAGGCATGAAAATTCTATGACTCAAGTATACCAGCTATGTCAGTAACAATACACAGAGAATAGTTAATAAAATGTCATAATTTAACAATAAATGTGTCACACTTGTTACACAGTGACATAAGTTAATGCTATGGTGCTGTAACATGCGTCACGCAAGAACATAAAAAGTCATCTCCATGTTAACTTGTTTACTTGCTGGGGTGCCAACAGAAGAAAATGATGTTCTATGAGATCTACACAGGAATAAAATAAACCAACATGCTGCTTCATGTATAACTTTGCAATCTTGCCAAATCCATGAAACTGTCATGCTCGTTACACAGGACATAGACTAGATCCATGTCACAAATTTGCCCCAAACTGGAGCGAAGCTGTTAGTATTTCTCAAAATGATTAAAACTATCTATCACTTAAGTAGCCAGGAATTCAAAAATATCTCATGACAAAAAAATGCATCCATCAATTAGGTATATTTCTTATAAAACTTAACATTTCCTTCACAAAGGTAACGCATTGTCTTATTATTGTGACTCTCGTTACAATACAATAAAGACGTGAATATAGCCTTGGTTTCACCTACCTTCACGAAATGGGGCCACCTTGAAATCTCACTGTAAGTGAAGTTAACAGTCTCTTCATAGCTATTAAAATTGGTGATCAGAAATGAAACGAAACAAAATTAGACCGGGCTTGCCGCAAACGCTCGCCTGTTACACAGTGACGTAAAATTCCTTTAATCAAAAACAATAGCAGAATGCCCAGTGGATTTCAAAACATGTTCAATTTACTAATCACTTGCACAGGCCATTATAGAGCCATGTTTCATTCCCAACCTTGCCCTTAGGCCTGATCTATTCCCCAGTGATAGAGCCTTTCAGTCACTTGGGACATGAATGTAACAAGCATCATGCAACTATGTATACCAGGGTTGTTTTTTTTTTTGTTTCTCAATACCCTTTGTGGTAATTTTTGTTCTAAATATACTTCACAATTCCTGTCTTAACATAATGATAAGACAAGTTGTGTCTGTTTTTGCTGGCAATAGGTGCTTTTTGAAGGTCATCAGTTCATGTTATTGTTATCTAAATGTGTCGTTTTTTAAACATTTTAGTGGATGATGTTTTGAAGATAGAAATCTTATATTTTTGTTATTTGTAGATTTTCACCTAAATGATATTGCAGACTATTTCTATGGAGCCTATTTTGTATATTTAACACCCTGATGCCATGTGCAGTCCATAATTTTAGAGCAGATAGATAAAAACACAGGGTATCAATAAGCTGAGCCTCACCCATATAGATTTAATGTGCAGAAACTTGGATTACTCCTGTGAAAATCAGTGCTGGGCAGGTACAGATACCAAATACTCAAAACCTAATGCTTTTGATGGTATTGGTATAGGCAAGTACCGGTTGTAAAGTACTGAGTAGTTTCACATATCCTCAAAGCCTAATATTTTAATAGCTTATGGGGAAAAGTACCAGCCCTTAAGCAGTAGCACATGTATTTTTCTGCCGTTTTTCATTCAAATAAAAGTGTAGATTATAGCCAGCTTATAACCATGCTGTAATTATGCACCAGATCGCAAGTGCAAGGATATTCTCACTGAATTTTATGACTTTAATATTCTATTACAATATACACAATTACCTACCATAATAAATGACATATGAGACATTAGATTGCAATCATGTTTTATATCAAGTAAAGTACTTGGTGTCCGTATCAATACCTAGAAAAAGTACTTGGTATTGCATCGATACCTGAAATGTGGAATGGAACCAGCATTAGTGAAAATTTGCCTCATTCTGAGCAAACGTATGAAGCTGCAAGGCGTACAACTGCAGTGAATGTCTGGAGATACAGATAATACACTGGAACGATTCCAGTGTTTGCCACTCATCATGAGAGTGACTGCAACTGTTTAACTGCTAACCAAATTTCTCTGAAACAAAATGGAGTTAACGTGGCTGTGTATAAATGTCTAACTTCTAACCGATTACAAACTGATGGCGAGGTGATGGGTGCTGATGAAGAGGTCGCGGGTTCAATTCCCGCCACATCACTTCCTTTCCCTCTCCCGTTCTCTCTCTGCATTTGTCTTTTTAAGTTCTTGAGCATTTTCCCCTTTATATTTCTTCGGGTGAGCATCTGTGCCTGCTCACTCCCCACTTCTGTCATTAAGTGCCTCATTTCCATCTTGTACTATGAAACTATGCCATGCCTCACAGTACAAAAGCAGAAATAAGACCAAGAGTTTTAACAGCATCCACTGAGAGATATGCGGCTTTTCGTCCTACTCAACTTAATTGAGTAGACTCCTTGTTACTTAGTTTGACAAGAACTAAGCAAAAATGGTAGCTAGTCCACTGATAGCCATTTTTTTCATACAATATTTAATAGGATGTTACTTGCCACTATCCTTGAAAACTAGGCAGAAGGGTTACAAATGACTCTGGAAAGTTGACTCCACAACATTAGGAGTTTGGAAAGCTATTGCTATACTGTATCAGTTTGATGACAAAGTCAGGACTGCTATTTCGCCTGCACATTGGATTGTGTTTGATGAAGGTAACAAAATTATTAACTGGAGAGAACAACACACAAACGTGGAAACGGGTATTGAGAGTATAACAATCAAAGACATCAAAGTGCTAAATCACATTGTTAATGTCAGCCACTGGTCAGAAGTTTAACATCCAGCCAACTCCGAGGATGTATTTTCTGATTGTGAAACTTCAGCAAGTCATGTGACACCACCGAGCAACTGAAACCATCAATTCAATATATTATGATGTTTTAGTTAACTGTTTATTTGATATGGTCTACACTGGTCTGAGTTTGTATTGTAAGAAAATAACTGTCCACAGATCTGCTGCCCATTGATGAGGAAGGCCTGTAGAGACAAAGACAAAGACGCAGCCAGTCACAAAAACTAACGACTTGGCATGCATTTCATCATCACAGGAAGGCCATTATGGGTCAGAGGTCATAAGCAGCCACCAGCTAACATGTGGTGAGTTGTTTACTGCATCAGTCTGTTTCTTGTTTTCAGTGGCACTAGAAGTCTGTTTTCAATGGCACTGGAAGTCTAGACACATGCATAGCAATACCAGTTAACTCCACTTATATGACACGCTCATGAAATGGAGTTACGGTTGTAGAGAGTTGCCATTACCCTGTGAGTTTTGAACAAAGAATAAAATGTGGCGATCAATCATAAAAATGTTAAGATAAAACATAAGCTGTCACAGACTAGATTGCCATTAATGGAACCGTTTGTTTCATCACTTGGCCAAAGATAATAAAATGCTGAAAGCGTCTTTCATTAGTGTTATGAAAAAGAAGGACATATTAATCAAAGACATCAAAGAGCTAAATCACATTGTTAATGTCAGCCACTGGTCAGAAGTTTAACATCCAGCCAACTCCGAGGATGTATTTTCTGATTGGTGAAACTTCAGCAAGTCACGTGACACCACCGAGCAACTGAAACCATCAATTCATATATAATGATGTTTTGGTTAACTGTTTATTTGATATGGTCTACATTGGTCTGAGTTTGTATTGTAAGAAAATAACTGTCCACAGATCTGCTGCCCATTGATAAGGAAGGCCTGTAAAGACAAAGACAAAACGCAGCCAGTCACAAAAACTAACGACTTGGCACGCATTTCATCATCACAGGCAGGGCCATTATGGGTCAGAGGTCATAAGCAGCCACCAGCTAACATGTGTGAGTTGTTTACTGCATCAGTCTGTTTCTTGTTTTCAGTGGCACTAGAAGTCTGTTTTCAATGGCACTGGAAGTCTAGACACATGCATAGCAATACCAGTTAACTCCACTTATATCACACGCTCATGAAATGGAGTTACGGTTGTAGAGAGTTGCCTTTACCCTGTGAGTTTTGAACAAAGAATAAAATATGGCGATCAATCATAAAAATGTTCAGATAAAACATAAGCTGTCAATAGATTGCCATTAATGGAACCGTTTGTTTCATCACTTGGCCAAAGATAATAAAATGCTGAAAGCGTCTTTCATTAGTGTTATGACAAAGAAGGACATATTATCTGGGGCTTTCATGGAGCCTGGGGTAGACTCATGGTCTCACCACTCTCTGAGGAGGATAAAGCGGACAAAGTTCCATTTTTCATTCTTCACTAGTCAAAGCACATGGACAGCTGTGTAATACAAAAGGACAAATCACATTAAACAGTTTCAAAAATTCCTGGGTCAGTTTAAGCTTGCATTCCTACTACCAGTTCCTGTTGAGCACATTCAGTTGTATGTGACATATCTTTCCCAAGCAGGTTGGGCAGCCGCGTCGATTGCATCAAACCTATCGGCATTGAGTTATATGCACAAAATAAATAATTTGCCAGACCCAGCGGACACCTTCTTGATACGCAAGTTGCTAGTAGCTATNACCATTGTTGTAATTTGTATGCCATTAATGACTACTACCCAACACATTCTCGGCACTCCTTGTTAATCATGTTCATCGTTTTTGTTATATGCTCTATTATTATGTATATATGTGGAACGTAGGTTCCAGAAACTACTATGTATAGAAACCAATAAATGGATTAAGGAGTGCCAATATTCAAATCAATTGAGGTGTTATATTCAGTGATTCATTGTACGTAAAATGGTTTTGTGTACTATTAAGGCACAAAAGGACAAATCACATTATATATTTTGCATGCTCCTCTGTAAGTAATTATTATTATGCTCAAACCTGGTATTATAAGTAAACATGAAATTAAAGAGAAATGCCAAATGATTTTTAATGATACCAGTCTCTTTAGAAAACAGATTTTTAAAAAATTGCCAGTCCCTTTAAAAAAACTTGCCAAATTTAAGGAAAATGGCCTCATGTCAACCTGGCTGCAGATACCTCAATTGTAATGGCGTCACAAGCATGGATGCCAATTTAAAAATGGAACAAATCACTTCCTTGTGAAAAATCAAGTTTTTCATAATTTTGGAGACAGATGATGCACTGCTGCTGATAAAAAAAAAGACTGCCTACTCTGTATTTTTGACTCCCACACCATGTAAAAAAAAAACTTGTTTCTTATATATACATGTATTACGATTGTTGTTGATGGTGGTGGTGGTGACCGACTTTTCATGTAAAACTCTTTTTAGTCTCTCTGCCTATAGCCGTATGAAGGGGGAAGACATTTTCCTTCTTTTCTGTCTTGCTGAGTCCCAGTTATTAAATATATTCTACAACATCTCCATTTTCTTAAATTCAAATTCCTCAACACTCTGCCTTTCCTTAGAATTTTCCATAAAACTATCCATATTCTTGACTTCTTTTCTACTTTTCACTTATATAGACTTCTCTAACACTAATAAGATAAGCATGAAATGACTTAACATTGCTCAGCTGACAAACTATAACTACCACTGGAATGAAAAGAAACAAGAAGCCCAGTTTATTTTCCTTGTTTTAGGCTCCTCTGTCAAAACCCAAACTGTTAAAACCAAATACAAGTCTTTGGTTCCTCAGGTTTTATTTTAATCATTGTCTACTCTGTTTTTCTACCTCCAGATCTTCAACAGCATAGATCACCCAAACAGCAAGACTGGGAAATCTTTCGACCTATCTACCAGACTGCTGTTTTGACTAGAGATGGTTGCAAAGAGGGATATTTCAGAGTCTCATCCCTTGCTGAGAAACTTCTGACAACCATCCAGTCATTTTCACAAGAAACCTATCGGATTCCATGGTTTTTCGGTGTCCGGCTCTCTTCCTGCCACCATCAACAAAACATATCAAAGGTAAAAAGCATACCCACTGAGTATGAGTATGACATATTCATGCTTTATTCCAGAGGCTAAATTTAGGATATCACTATACAGCATAACTCCTTGGTCATTGTATATAAAGAATAGGGAAATGTTTATGTTTATAAGTATATCTTGTTATTAAGTATGAATTTCACCTGCAGGGATTAATTATAATTCTCCCATTTCAATATTGAGGTGGACCTTGTTAATCAAAATACTAAATAATAAATAAACTCTTTCCATGCACCAAGAGCATACTTAATATTGAGGGTCTTCCGTGGGTGAGGTATTTTTGTTAAAATATATAAGGCACATTATGACTCTGAAGTTGAAAGTAGCCACCACAGCAAGCAGTGTATGACAGATTTCCTTCCCTGTGATCCATGAGAAAAACAGAGGGGTGGGGGTGNGCAATTTCAAATTACAGATCTTCCATTGCTAAAGGGTTATTTTGCAGACAGTTTTCCACTACTTTCAGCAGTCTTACTTTGATGAATGGATCAATGAAAGTCATGATGAGAATAAAACAGTTCTGAGTGTGATTCCTGCCACACCCATGAGGCATAAATTTTGTTTTTCCCCAGCCTGATGTCTGTGTATACTTAAATGTTTGACGAGAATGAATTATGTCAGAATGTTCAAAAAAAGTCGGACATGCTCATTACCCACTTCATACGACACTCTTAACTCATTTCAAGCATATTTCACAACATCCACAGGCCTAATCTAACCCAAATATTACTTGCGAAATGTTTCCATTGGTGCCAATTTCAAATAGGAGCTTTTGTATCCAGTGAGTTAGAGTGCAAAAAGAGTGCAGAAAGACACAACAAAGATTTCACAATCTGTTGAATAAGCAGCTATCGGCGTGGTAATTATGAAGTGATGGTGCTGTGAATTTGGAAAGTAGAAACTGGAACCATTTGAATGTCTGATCTATTTGATATTTCTTGCTTTTTGTCAGAAACGAACCACCTAAGAAGAACAGTGTGAACAAGCACAAGTCCAATATTAATAAGAAGACAGGTCAACACCAAGATCAACTGATGTTTGGACCAAAACTGAAAGCCAAACAAAAAAAACAAAAAAACAGTAAAAGCTAAAAAACTCCAGAAACATGTGTACGTTTTATTTCTCACCAAAGATTATTTGACTTGGATTTGATTTTAGAGTGTGCTGTGGTTGATGTTTGTTACGAAAACTGGCGAACAGGCACTTTAACAATGGTAAAGAGTGAGGTATACAAACAGATCATTCAGAGCAGTTTGGGGAAACAGACATTACAAGACTAATGCAGACAGAAAAAGAAGACACAATTCATGATCTGGCAAGAACTCAAACCAGCAACCTCTACTTTGGCATCCAAACACAAAGCAATGCTTTTCAAAGGTGGATCTGTGGGTGGGGTCATTTCCATGACCACCCGAAGACTAAATGAAATATTCAAGAAGGTAACCAGGTAATGGGAGCCAACACAGAGATTGTAGGTATGGGTTTTGCATTAAACCCTCTCTATTTTTATTCTGAGCTGAGCCTCATTGTCTCAGGCTGATCACCTATCTCATTTCAATGGGTTTTCCCAGGGTTTTTTCAGGGTCTTTCTCTTTCAGTGTCAGGAACTGGAGAGTGCAAGCTGTAATTCTTTAGGGTGAGGTCTGGGATTAGGTTTTGGATTGAGGTTAGGTCACCTTTATGATGAGTTGAATTAGGCATTTTTATCCTCATTTAGAACACACCACAGGGCCTGAACTAGGGTAGCTGAAATCTCATGAGTAAGGTGACATGCTTTGGCACTGTTTTTAATCACTAACTTTGTGATTCATTTGGTCTGTGATATCTGATTATTGTACTAGGTTGTAGCAAGCTCAGAAATAGCCCAGACTGCAACTTCCCTATTTCTGAGATTGGTGATCTGCCTTTTTCTCTCTCCACTTGCCTTTCAAGCTCTAGCTCTCTATCCTACCTTGCAAGGATGACCAGAAAAAAAGTCCATCCCAAAAAAAGAAAAATTCAACTGCCTTTGCCTCCTTGAAAAAAAAGTCATCCAGTTGGGAAAAAAGCCAACTCTGACTAAATAAATAGTATAAAATCATCTAGAATTAAATGGTTACAGGAAACAAAACCATAAGCAGCTCATCTGCTCCCACAGGTCATATAGTACTAGTCAAGCACAGCTGTGATTTCTGTGAGTCTGATTATCATATTGTGCATTTAGATGAAATGGAAAGATGAAAACCACAGGCTGGCTTTTCCATTCATATTTCTTAACAGTTCTAAAGTCCTGAAACTGATTCATATAAAACATGAGCAACATCCACAAAATAGTAGGTTGCTATATAATGTGATATTCATTCAAGTTAACCTTTGGTTATTTCACAAGTGACTCTTCTTCCTGGTGGCATTTCCCTTGATGAAAAAGGCAATTTCAGTTTTCTTTTTCAGTTCATTTTTTTTTTTTGGTCAAGATTCCCTTGAAAGAGCTGCTGCTTATGTTATGTCTTATGACTATTCATTCTCTACTTGTGTTGCTGTTTTTGTTAATGTTGTTGTTACTGTTTGATTGTTGTTGTTGCTGCTGTTGCTGTTTAGGAGTTTTCTCTCTTTTGCAAAGGATGAAAATGATGATGATGTTTGCTCTTGTTATCTGTCATAATCACCGCATGAGATCCAATGCAATTAAACCCAGCAGACACATGATCAACTTCATCTCGATATACAAAAGCACCCGATATAGTTGTTAGACTACAATATTTAGTTATATTCACACTTTCTTCCTAACATGATTGTTTCATAAATTTTCTGGTCCAACCACAGCTACTCACTGTCATTTCAAATCATCATTCTCTCATTGTTTTAGATTTGGGAAAATTNGATGTGACCTCGATACTGAAATGAGGTTAGTACTACTTGATCTCAGACATCTTGATGGTGTGTATGGAACCAGGAGTTCACTCATGTAGGTTGGAAATTCAGCAGTATATAGACCCTGATAGCATAGGACGGCCAATTTATACTCTATTCTTGCTTTTATAGGTAACCAGTGAAGCTCATGGAGCAGTGGTGTTACATGCTCTTGTTTTGAGTTTTTAAGTACCATTCTTGCAGCATTGTTTTGTATTCTTTGGAGTCTATTCAATTTTTCATCAGATAAACCAGCCAACAGGGAATTACAATAATCTAAACGTGACAGTATAAATGCTGACATAAGTGTTTTTGTCGCCGTCTAGGACATCTCTCAATTGGCCGATACGTCTGAGTTCTAAGTTTGACAATCTACAAAGATGATTCAGTTGAGCTTCCATTGTCAATGAACTATCTAAATAAACACCCAAATTTTTAGCCTTACCAGAAAAATCAATTCTGCTTCTGCCAATGTAAATGTAATCCGTATCAATGGAACTTACTCTGACAGTGGTAGCACATGGCATAATTTCAGTTTTTTCATCATTCATTTTTAGCTTGTTTGATGACATCCAAGCTTTAATGTCCTGAATACAAATCTTAACATCATCTAACAGTTTTGGAACATTGCATGGTAAAACTGATCTGTATAGCTGTGTGTCATCAGCGTACATATGATATTGCATAGAGTGTTGTTTAATTACATTTCCCAGAGGCTGAGTATACATGGTGTACAATACCGGCCCCAAAACGGATCCCTGGGGGACTCCGAAATCCAGAAAACATCTCTCAGACTGTATACCATCTATTATAACAAAATGAGTACGACCACATAAGTATGACCTAAACCAGTCAAGTACGGTGCCAGATATATACCAAATGTTGTTTCCAGTCTTTCCAACATGATATTGTGATCCAAAGTGTCGAACGCTGCAGAGATATCTACAGTGACAACACAGAAACCATGCCTTCATCAGCAGCATTTAACAGATCAGATGTTATTCTTAACAAAGCAGTTTCTGTGCTATGATATTTCTTATATGCTGATTGAAAGGGCTCAATGAGGTTATTTTTGCTAAGATGGTTTTTCAGTTGCTCTAAAACAACTTTTTCTAGTACTTTGGATAAAAAGGGTAAATTAGAAATGGGCCGATAGTTCTAACTCATTAGGATCAAGGCTAGGCTTCTTTATCAGTGGAATGATGGCCGCTGTTTTGAAAGGCGGTGGAACTGAGCCCTCACTTAATGACTTATTTAAAATAGGTGTTATAATTTCAACAAGATCATCAACATGATGCTGCAACAGCTCAGTTGGAATCGGATCCAGAATATAAGATTTTGGTGCCGATTCCATAATGATCTTTTTTACAGTTTCACAGTTCACATTCTGAAAACTATCAAACTTCTCACTACTGAACTGTTCATATGAATCATTAGTGTTTTCAGAATCAAGATCACGTCTGATATTCACGATCTTATCTTTGAAAAAAGCACAAAATTTATCAGGTAACTCATCCTTAGGTATGTTATTTAAAAGTATATTTGTCGTAACTTTACCACTTAATTCATTTGACACAGCAAAGAGAGCTTTTGAAGATGTACAATTTTTTATCTTAGAAATATAAAAGTTAGATCTCATTCTCTTATTAATTGTTTCACCCGTTTGTTATGAGACAAATAAATATATCTTTATGGATAGTCAGTTTTGATCTTCTCCAAGTCCTCTCAGCACGGCGGCGCTCCTGTTTGGCCTGCTTCACCTCCACAGTGAGCCAAGGGGCAGACTGACGAGTCTTTGGTTCCTCAGGTTTTGTTTTAATCATTGTCTACTCTGTTTTTCTACCTCCAGATCTTCAACAGCATAGATCACCCAAACAGCAAGACTGGGAAATCTTTCAACCTATCTACCAGACTGCTGTTTTGACTAGAGATGGTTGCAAAGAGGGATATTTCAGAGTCTCATCCCTTGCTGAGAAACTTCTGACTACCATCCAGTCATTTTCACAAGAAACGTATCGGATTCCATGGTTTTTCGGTGTCTGGCTCTCTTCCTGCCACCATCAACAAAACATATCAAAGGTAAAAAGCATACCCAGTGAGTATGAGTATGACATATTCATGCTTTGTTCCAGAGGCTAAATTTAGGATATCACTATACAGCATAACTCCTTGATCATTGTATATAAAGAATAGGGAAATGTTTATGTTTATAAGTATATCTTGTTTTTAAGGATGAATTTCACCTGCAGGGATTAATTATAATTCTCCCATTCAATATTGAGGTGGACCTTGTTAATCGATATACCTAAATAATAATTTAAATAAACTTTTTCCAGGCACAAAGAGCGTACTTAATATCGAGGGTCTTCCATGGGTGAGGTATTTTTGTTAAAACAAGATATATAAAAGGCACATTATGACTCTGGAGTTGAAAGTAGCCACCACAGCAAGCAGTTTATGACAGATTTCCTTCCCTGTGATCCATGAGAAAAACCGAGGGGTGGGGGTGGGCAATTTCAAATTACAGATCTTTCATTGCAAGAAGGTTATTTTGCAGACTACTTTCACCAGTCTTACTTTGATGAATGGATCTATGAAAGTCATGATGAGGATAAAACAGTTCTAAGTGTGATTCCTGCCGCACCCATGAGCCATAAATTGTGTTTTTTTCCCCAGCCTGATGTCTGTGTATACAGTACTTAAATGTTTGATAACAGTGAATTACGTCAGAATGTTCTAGTCAGCCCTACACACAAATAAAGTCGCATATCCTTATTATCAACTTCATACGACACTCTTCACTCATTTCACGCATATTTCACAACATCTACAGGCCTAATCAAACCCAAATACTACTTGCAAAGTGTTTCCATTGGTGCCAATTTCAAATAGGAGCATTAGTAACCAGTGAGTTAGAATGCAAAAAGCTGCAGAAAGACACAACAAAGATTCCTGAGTCTGTTGAATAAGCAGCTTTCAGCGTGGTAATTACGAAGTGATGGTGCAGTAATTTTAGAAAGTAGAAACTGGAACCATTTGAATGTCTGATCTACTTGATATTTCTTGCTTTTTTGTCAGAAACGAAACCAGACATGAAGAACAGCATGAACAAGATCAGAAGCCAATAATAAGAAGAAGAGAGGGCAACAGCAAGAAGATGAAGTTGTTTTTTTCCTTTGATCTTCAGCTTAATTGTCATGTTCACATATGATACCATGTTAGAGCATAATATTTGTACAAATGCATGTATAATGTGATTTGTGCTCTTGTATCACACATCTATACAATCTGCTTTGACTAGTGAAGAAAAAAAAAAGGAAGATTAGGAGAAAAAAAAAACAACAAAACTGAAAGCAACCAAAAAAAAACAAAAAAAAAAAATAAAGCCAAAAAAAACAGAAAAAGCTAAAAACTTCAGAAACGTGTCTGTTTTATTTCTCCCCAAAGATTATTTGACTTGGATTTGATTTTAGAGTGTGCTGTGGTTGATGTTTGTTATGAAAACTGGCGAACAGGCACATTAACAATGGTAAAGAGGTAGGTATATAAACAGATCTTTTTGAGCAGTATGAGGAGACGGCCTTAACAAGACTAATGCAGACAGAAAAAGAAGGTATAATCAATGATCTGGCAAGAACCCAAACCAGAGACCTCTACTTTGGCATCCAAACACAAAGCAATGCTTTTTGAAGGTGGATCTGTGGCTGGGGTCATTCCCACAATCCACCCGAAGACTAAATGAAACAATCAAGAAGGCAACCAGGTAATAGATGCCAATAGAGAGATTGTAGGTTTGGGTTTTTTTTACTAAATCCTCTTTCCTTTTATCCTGAGCTGAGTCTCATTGTCATAGGCAGATCACCTATCTCATTTCAGTGGGTTTTCCCGTTTTTTTAGCGTTTTTCTCTTTCCATGTCAGGAACTGGAGAGTGCAAAACTGTAATTTTTTTAAGGGTTAGGGTTAGGGTTGGGATTAGGTTTGGGATTAAGGTTAGGTCAACTTCATGCTGAGTTGAGTTAGGAATTTTCATCCTCATTTGGTACACACCACAGGGCCTGAACTAGTGCAGTTGAAATCTCATGAGTTAGGTGACATGCTTTGGCACATTTTTAATCACTAACTTTGTGATTCATTTGGTTTGTGATCTGATTGGTGTACTAGGTTGTAGCAAGCTCAGAAATAGCCCAGACTGCAACTTGCCTATTTCTGAGATTGGTGATCTGCCTCTATGAATATTTTTTCTTTCTCCACTTGCCTTTCAAGCTTTAGCCCTTTAAATCACCTTGCAAAGATGACCAGGACAAAAGTTAATCCCAATAAAAGAAAAATTCAATTGCTTTTGCTTCCTTGAAAATATAAAAGAGTCATCCAGTGGAAAAAAGCCAACTCTGACTAAATAAACAGTATTTCATCTGCTTTCACTGGCCATATAGTACTAGTCAAGCACAGCTGTGATTTCTGTGAGTCTGATTATCATATTGTGCATTTAGATGAAATGGAAAGATGAAAACCACAGGCTGGCTTTTCCATTCATATTTCTTAACAGTTCTAAAGTCCTGAAACTGATTCATATAAAACATGAGCAACATCCACAAAATAGTAGGTTGCTATATAATGTGATATTCATTCAAGTTAACCTTTGGTTATTTCACAAGTGACTCTTCTTCCTGGTGGCATTTCCCCTGATGAAAAAGGCAATTTCAGTTTTCTTTTTCAGTTCATTTTTTTTTTTTGGTCAAGATTCCCTTGAAAGAGCTGCTGCTTATGTTATGTCTTATGACTATTCATTCTCTACTTGTGTTGCTGTTTTTGTTAATGTTGTTGTTACTGTTTGATTGTTGTTGTTGCTGCTGTTGCTGTTTAGGAGTTTTCTCTCTTTTGCAAAGGATGAAAATGATGATGATGTTTGCTCTTGTTATCTGTCATAATCACCGCATGAGATCCAATGCAATTAAACCCAGCAGACACATCATCAACTTCATCTCGATATACAAAAGCACCCGATATAGTTGTTAGACTACAATATTTAGTTATATTCACACTTTCTTCCTAACATGATTGTTTCATAAATTTTCTGGTCCAACCACAGCTACTCACTGTCATTTCAAATCATCATTCTCTCATTGTTTTAGATTTGGGAAAATTTGTTGCTTTTAAGGGAAGGACAACAGAGCTTGAGGTGAACTTAAAAAAAAGAAAAAAAAAACACGTTAATAAAAAGGAAAAAACTCGGGAAAATGGGGAAGGACAGTGGGTGTATAACAGAGCTGGCTTTGAGGACTGATGCAATGATGACATCACAAGGGCTACATGTATCTAGCCTCGAGTGCATGAAAGCAGCGATCCTTTTATTCTGTGGGTGCTCCCTCTAAGATTCCAAACAATGGAAGTATCGGTCTCTAAGTAAGCCAAGAAGGCTGCAACTAATGCGGAAGAACTAGAAAAGAGTATCTTGATTTGTGAATGGTGTTTGCTATATTTATATCTATGCCTCATTTATTGGCATACATATACCGATGATTCTTGCCACATCCTTCTCCAACACAAAGCCAGTGATAAAAGTTCCGCTGACAAATTTAAAACCACTGATGGTGGCTGCCATTTCCGGAGTGTGCAAAAGACACCACTAATATCTAGACAGTGCACAAACTTACCTGCACAGCTAAGCACAACAGCAAAAAACATACCCCAATACAAACAGAGCTGGAATTTTTGATGGGCCCACTGCAAACAAGAGCAGTATGATATGGTGGGGTAAGTCCCACAATCTTTATATCCCCCAGTCTTGAACAATGACACCAGGGCTTTTTGTCAGGAAGTGCCTTGCTTCTGTCCAAACAAGTATAGGGGATGAGCAATTACTGGTTGGTACTACAAATGGCTTTCCTGCCAAAAGGTCCTCCCCGGCATGGGGATAAGCATTCTTCCCTTTTGTTATTTTTATTACCATGTTTAGCAACTTCTTCACTAGTTAGATTCATAATTCAAATTAAGCCCCAAAAAAGAGACACAAGACACACAAGATTCTATTGCAAGCAAACTTAATGCCCTATCTTCATGGTCTTTATTTTGCATGTTGGCAACAGAACCTTGAGTGTCGCTCACTAAAACTTCAAATGAAGCCACTGCCAGATGTTTCAGGGATCGACTGGACAAAAAAATGTCATGCAGTGCTTGATTTCTGGCAGGCCAGGATTTCTGGCCTACAGTCTTTCAGTTTTGGCATCCACATGCAGTTTTACCAGAAGATTTGCCTGTACAGGCAGAACTGTCCGGCCAAACTGCATGTGTAGAAGGCCATTAAAATTCGATGGCATTGCGCGGGTAGCTCTAGATGTCCATTGATCTTGACCCTGTTATGTAATGGGCTTTGAGAGCAGCGCAACAGACAATGAGAATAACAAATATGGCATGAAACATCTACTCACCAATCTCCAGCCCCTGAGACACTGACTATGGTGGAGGAGTCTAAATCTGGATTCACTGTAGGGTAATAGGTGGCCTTGAATGAGTCCTGGCGGATAATGGAAAAAGATTGCTTTATTCTGATCATGCACAGGGAGAATAGTTAAAGCTATGCCATATGACTGTTACCATCGGAAGGCAAGCCCAGCATACAAATGCCCTTGGATACTGCCTTGACTCACATGGATCTGCAATTTTATGTAAATTTCCTTTACCATAAAATAAGAGAGATAGTAGGGGGACAACTAGCCATCTGCAAAGGTTTTATGCAATGTTTTTTGTTTTTTTCTTAACTCATAAACAGGCTTGTGCAGGATCGGAATCCAGATCGGACAATTCCAGAACTAATTCTGGGTTTGCTGGAACGAAATTGGACTCAATTGCATTTTTTATTAGGGACTTAAGATTTAGGATCGAATCCAAAATTCAGTTCGGAACGGAATTAGGATCTAGATCCATTTTCAAATCTTACCGATCCACGCAGCACAATGTTGTCGTTCAGGACCACCCACATGTACCGATCAGCCGATTTCGCACTTAGCTTGACAGACTCGCTGTATATTACTGACTTTCGAGCTCAGTCGATCTTAGAGTATCACTTTGCTGGCCAATGACGCAATGAATTGAAGTCATGAAGTAATGACTGCAGGCCCACAAATAGATTAGACCAGGTGCATCCATCCTATCTTTCTCACATTCATGCGCGAAACAAAGGACAGACACTGAGGCACCTTCCACATTTGCCATTCTTGATTTGTGGAAGGAGCCTACTTGGTCCTGACAATTGACTCGCCTTCTTAGGCAGACCTATGTGACATCATAAGGTGTCATGGGGCACGCAAACACATGCAGGAAAAAAATCACCGGATTCAGGGATTACGCTTCTTCACAATCTAAGAAAACAGTCTCTTGGTGATCATCAGCTTGCCTCTCAGGATCAGGTTTGCAAGTAGGCCTCAAGGTCTAACTTAGGATAGCATAAAGAGGCTAGTATGTGTGAAATGCTTTGGTGGCAATGCTTGTATTAGAATGCCATCACATCAGTTTGCATGAAGCATAAAGAGGATGTTTTTCACATTGCATTTAAATCAGTGAAATAAAAGTACTTTATGTATTCTTGGTTTTGCAATCTTATTCTCTAAAACTTTTTATCTTGTATTCTAATTAGCCCCAAAGTACCAGTACCTTAATACTCTTTGGTCATCCGTGGGTGAGTTTTTCGATCTCGAGTGATACAAGCGTTTAATTCCTTTGAAATTTCTGGCACTGGGAATCGGATTTTAAAACCATTCTCCCCAAGTATTGGTGTTGGACCTTAATATCAATTTGGACATGGTCTTGGTTTCAGATTTGAATACCACTCTTAGATGATTAGCACAACCCTGTTTTAGTATTTATCTGATGAATTATTATTATCTGCAATTTTATGTAAATTTCCTTTACCATAAAATAAGAGAGATAGTAGGGGGACAACTAGCCATCTGCAAAGGTTTTATGCAATGTTTTTTGTTTTTTTCTTAACTCATAAACAGGCTTGTGCAGGATCGGAATCCAGATCGGACAATTCCAGAACTAATTCTGGGTTTGCTGGAACGAAATTGGACTCAATTGCATTTTTTATTAGGGACTTAAGTATTATTATGATGAAATCGTATATATTGCACAGCCACTTTCATCTTAAATGAATTCTTGAGTCTGTTTATGATCTTTAGTAAGGTTTTAAAGCACTGCATGCTGTGCAGTAAATATTATGGAGCAGTTGTCATGGGATTGTACTCTTGATTTTCATTTACAATAGACACTTTATCCCACTTCCGTAAATTAAGCATTGCCATTTCCTTTCTATTAATGATCTACAGTATTATAAGTATTGAATGGCATTGCATATATTATAGTGATATATATCATTAAAATGTTATCATGTATTTATTAAAGACAGTAGACATGTTTGTTATAGAGTTATCTGTTTGAACTTGTAATGGAATTAATTCCATCTGTCAAGATGGAATTGGGAATGGGATTTCAATTCCACATTTTGAAGTGGATTTGGAATTGGGATTTAATTCCAAATTTTAGGAAGGATCAGGATTGGAACTGAATTCCACTTCCAGTGGAATATGCACAAGCCTGCTCATAAAATTGGTAGGGCCTTAAGACCTACATGGTGGCTAGAATAATTCAGATACTTTAAGACTGATGCTAAGAACAATTTCATGAAGATGAGGGACAGATCCCTCTTAAAATTCAATATACAGTCGAGCACGGAAAACTCGAATTTCTCCGGGATCGAAAAAAGTGTTCGAGATTTCCGTAATTCGAGATTCCCGTGACGGCAATATTTTCACAATTACCATGGACTAGAGGGACTTGTAAGGGGAGATAACCGCACGACACTAATCTGCTCTGATCCTTACATAATTATAATTACCTCCCTTGCCCGTTTCCGACGTTTCACATTAAATCATGACAAACAAACACTTTAACAGATATAATCCAAGTTATCTTAATTTAATGAACAGAAGACGAAAATCACCCGATTTCGGTAAAGTAAATCGAACTTCGGAGCGTAAGTGTAATCCTGATGTGTTCGACGTTATGCGAGGAAAAGAAAGAAATTAGGAGCGGCAGTCTGCTATTCTATCCCCCGCCACGTCACTATGTGTGCATCACGTCATGTTCGACGCAATTTATCGCAGCGTGTTGACCTAGTCCACCACCCGCCAGGTCGCTCTGCATGCTCAATCACTACACGACCCCCCCCCGCTGATTCAATAGAGTCACACAAAGCATTGTCTTGATCCCTTGCCCATCACTACGGCACTTCCGCACACCTTTCCCTTATCATCAACAGCCTGGGACGAGCAACGCCAGACAAAGAAAGGCTTTATCGGTCATTTCGCCGCTTTGAGATCGGGTAGATGATGATGAAATCGTTCGAGAAATGCGTGTTTAGAGTCCGAGAAAATCGTGTTAATAAAACAAAGAAAATAGAGGAATTTAAAAGGGGCCAATAACAGCGTTCGACATTTCCGTGAATTTGAGATTAGTGTGTTCGAGTTTCCTGTGCTCGACTGTATACATTTTGAAATGTCAGGCATGTGTGAATTCCAATTACAAAGCACCAACTGCATTTTGAGATCAACAACCACAATGCAACATAAATCTATGATGGATGGGTATGGGTTTCCCTCAACAGAACAAATAGTCATATATTACTTTAGGGCAATCCAGCAGACTGCAATGTCAGTTACACTAATTTCTGGAAATTAATTTTGGTTGTTTTTAACACTAACAGTAACAGCAGTCAATTTATTCTTTAAATATAAATTGAAAATGGTTGCTGTAAAGCTTTTCAGAAATAAGTGTAACTGATGTGGCAATCTGCTGGACTTGCCCTTTTGTGACAACAAAATGTACATGCCACTTGCTTAATGATGTGTAGTACCTTATCACTCCTTCCCGAGGCTGGAAAAGGCAGCAGATGTGAAACATCTCCAAACCGGTGACACAGCAACACACCATGCCCACCCAAAGTCAGAAGCACTACTGGAATATAGGTCACTAGGTCAAGGCACATCTGGACTGAGGTCTGTATCACTTCCTCGAGGCTGGCTGTGTCACTAGGCATAACTGTAATGAATCGACAGATACTGAAAAAGTTATGCCAGACTCTAGTCTCAACAGAGAGTACAATTTTTGCACACAGCACTGCATTGCTCTCTTACGGAACGGACCTCAAAAAAATTTTATAGGCAATATATCAGGTACTTCCATCCACAGCTTGGTTTAGGGTTAGGGAAGGTAAAGCAAACTTTGGACAGTCCCTTGGAACACTCTTGAGTGTACTGACCATTTTTCTAATCTTGCCCCTAATCTGAAACCAAGCTCAAGGCAAGTGTGTCTGTCAAACACTCAGATGTACACAGTGTGAGTATCTGGCAGTCTAAGTATGCTTTAAGTTAAGATTTAGGCTTATGCATGATTTAAAGGCGATATGATAAGACTCTTCCAAGATCCTGTGCTGATGCCTCCTGCATATATGCAAACCTCTATTCTTTGGTGCATTAAACCGTTAATTGTTAAAAGAAAATTATGATTAACATTACAGTAGCTAGAGCTATCATCCATCTGTCACTATGCTCCTCAATGCAAAGACCCAAAAGACTAGGAAATACAATACCAACAATGCCAGAAGTAGGAGTGGTTTTCACACAAAGTGTATTGAAACTATGAACACAACAGACACTATTTTTCGGTGAAAAGAAAATAATGGATTGTACCAATAACAGCAGATCAGAAATGCCTCAAGATCTCTAGAGAAACACTTTACAGACAATACCATATTGGGCAAACACTCCTTCCCGTTAAGGATAATAAAAATAGAATACACTTTCACCAGTGACAGCTCCTCATTAAGTGCAACCCATGCAGTGCCAGGTAAAATTTAGCTCAATCAAGAAAGTCTGACTGAATTCCAAAAATACAGAGACCAAGCATAACATTCTTTATTCAATGCACTTCTTTTGTCTTTCAGCGTTGCATTATCTTCTTCATACAGCTATGTCATTTCTATAACTATTTAGAACTATGTCAATGGATCTGACAATCAGAGATGGGGAGTGGGGAGATTTGCATAGGTAGGTTTGGGCGTCACAAGCCACCCCTATGTCTCATCACCTTGCAACACTAACATACTGCTCCTCTCCTCCACCATTTTCCAAGGAAATGAACTGCCATGTGCATGAAATCCCAAGTGGGCAATACCGTGAAAAGCACAAGACCTGCGGAAAGTGCTCACTTCAACCGGAATTCACATTAACCATTTTGCAGAGGAACTAGCTCGTGCATCATAAACATTGAAGCATGGCAGGGCAAGTCCACCAACAGTCAGTTCAGGTCAACTTAAATTCAATATGGGCAAAATGCCCTTAGATCAAGTTTAACTCAGCTCTAGGAAAACCAAACAATTTTAAGATCAGATCAGTTCTCTCTGATTGCTGATAAGTTCTGATCGAGTTCAGTTCAGTTCATCAGCGCAGTAAACGACTCCATAGGGCTCAAGATAAGCAGCAGGCAACAGCCAGTGGATCTACTGAGCAAATTCATAAAGGTAACAAAGCCAAGATGAATTAAACAAAGTGGAACAAATATATTTTTGTGTAATTTAATAATGGGAGTATGTGATAAACATTTTCCAGATAATAATTAAAGGTGACGCACATCAAAAATAATTTTGTTTTCCAGTACTTTTTCTTTCTCAAATTTACCTACAGCGCCCACTGCACCAATTTCGCAAAGAAAGAGCATCATTCTGTTACCATGCCCAGGTGTAATATGACACAATAAGGTGAGCTAAAGGGAGTGGGCTTTGCTCTTCAGTCTAGAGTTATTCCCCTTCTCCAAGAGCAGAGGCTTCTGGCAAAAATGATGATGTCAGCGAAGTTCCAGCAGCTTCATAAACCTCTATCTGACAAAGGGTTATTCAGCTTTCAATTAAAGTTCTAGTCATCTACATTCAAAAATTATGTTTGACCATGTTAGTCAGGAAAAGTATTCTGCATTTTTATTGCATCCACATGACTGTTTCACACAGCTGCTGCTTACTGTGGAATTAAAGGATTCATACCAACATGCTGTCACTCATCCACAGAGCACTGGCTAGACAGCTTGGCTGTGTGGCTAGAATCTGATATAAGCTCATGGCCACCACCCATTTGGATTGGAATTTCAAAGGCTTAAATGGATGCAAATACTTTTGTAGACTAAGAATAGGTGGGGTTTTCCCACGTATGTATAAATTGTGTGGTTACTGCCAAGGTGGGCAACGTTATCCTGTTTACTGTATTGAAAAGGCTTATGATACTAGGTGGTTTCCTCACTGCCAAAATTCTCAAAATCTAATTGGTTTGCAAGCATTTTTCTATGGGTCAAACGGTGAAAGAAGAATTTAACAATATGCGTGGAAAGTATTTTGGCATGGGACCTCTTGATAAGTTAATGAGAGGTGCAAAACCCTATACAGCCAACAGTTGAAGAATAAAAAAAAAGAGCATCTTCATACGTATAGTTAAGATCTGATTGACCAAGGCAGAGCTTACTGTGTTCTGACTGGCGTCCAAGACTTGCACACATAGCTCCATGCATGTTCACCAGTTCACCAAGATTGGGTGAAATGAACTTTAAGTGTCGCCATGCATCTGTCACAAAAGGTTTCTTTGACTTGAAAAGATCTGTAGGCTCAAACCACACTGAAACACAGAAGAGGCCGACTCTGCATATGGGTAATTCATACAACACTGAAGGGACAAGGTTAACCTTTAGAACCCCTATCCCCACTATGTAAATCCCTTTACCTGCAGGTTTCTGGCAAAGCTAAGACTTACAGCCCAATTTTTCAAGGTCTTGGGGCACTGACTTTTTATGGCCAGAAGTACAAATATCAGTCTCTCGGATTCATAGAGATAAAGATGCCCTAAACTGTTGGTCTAAATTGTAAGCCGTCTTCTTCGTGTTGGTAAATCCCACTTTTTTTCTTTCAAGAAGTCCACTGTATGCTTATTTCTTCTATACCTTCCCAGCACTGACAAGATCTCCACACCGAGCTTATTTCCCTTTGCTGGTCTTTCCAGTGACATACCCACCTAGTTTTCAATTATTTCTTTATTCCACATCTTTCCCATCTTAAGAAAATGTGATTGTATGTACCAGAATCATAATTTTACAGGAGGGGCAAAAAAAACTTTACCTTGCACCCTCTCCTTACCAATGGAGCAAATGGCACATACAACTGGCTATCTTGGAAACTGTAAAAGCTATGAAAGAAAAGCCCAGATGGAAAACAGAAAAATTATGCTCTTGAACATATGTCAAAAAGTGAAGTTCATCCTGTTTGGCACAGCCAGTCCTTATCTATATTACGTAAAAAGACAGATGCTATAAGCTATCTCCTCTTTCATCCCTACGTCTCTAGAAACCATGGCAATTGAAATTTCTGACGGAAACATTTTCTCATACAATGACTTTACCACAAATGTGTCTATTCCTTTGCCAGTATAAAGTGGTGACATTTTTTACATCAGTTGATATAACTTGCATATATTTATCATAGATACTAATCAAGAAAGGAGCACACAACCTGCCGAAGCACATTGTAAAGGGATGATTTTGAATGATTAAGATATTTAAACAAAAATACCAGCAATGCCCTTCCCTTCCCTTCCCTTCCCCTCTCTCCTCCCTCACTCAAAACACATTTTTTGAACAATAGCCTTTTAAGTTCTGGACTATAACTGTTGTCAAGGAGTACAGTGGAAGCTGATTTTATCACAGCATCAAAGTCTAGAGTTTGCATATTAATATCAATACCTGGAACATCTGAATTAACACATTTTTGAACAATACTCTCTATAACTTCTGGAGAATAATTGCCATCAAGAAGCACAATGGGAGCTGACTCTATCAGTCTATCCAAGCCTGAGACCTGTAAAATGAAATGAAATACATTATTCACATATATAAAAGTCCTTTTAACTGCATGAAAACTAGTAAGAACAATCTGTGAGTAAAAAGATACTAGAACTTTATTTTTAATTTTTTTCACCAGGCAAATTGTGTCAGTAAGAATAATCTAGAAGTAACGAGGCACTAGAACTTTGTTGCCAATTTTTTAAAGCTAATGCTTTCTTCATCACGTAAAATGATGAAGAAAGCAGTAGCTTTTGAAAAGAGGCAATAATATAGGTTCAGTATTTCTTATATTATTCTTATTGCTTTTAGTGCAGTTTGAAAGACATGGTCCTATTACATCCATCAGACGTCACAGGGATCCTGCACTTTGTAATTTTTATACTGATCCTTTATTTTTCATCTGTTTAATTTTACAGCCGTACAGTTTACAAGCCTTTTATTAAACTAAACAGAATTAATTATTGTCACTCAAAACTGAGATACAGGACTTACTACACTAACAGTACAGTGACTAATTCTGCTACTCAGTGACAGAAGTTAGCCATAAAAAAAAAAAAAAGAATCTGCAAAGTTTTGGGCAAGTAAATTCTCAAAAACAGCCCTTTCATTTAAAGTAAGAATTTTCAGCAATGGTTTCAGTATAAATTATTTTTTTGAAAAATGGGAATCAGGTTTAATTCAAGCTGTTTCCATCCCTACACTTTATTCTTAATCACAATCTTCTTTCTGAACAACTTCAAAGTTGTTTCATCATGAACACGCAGAACACATGCATTATTAAAACTAAAATCTTTGAAAATTCATGCTTAAACTCATATGATGTTACTCCTCTAGATTTCAATCTCAAGATGACAATACTGTCATTGTATGGTTGACCTGATCTGGAGTGAAATGTGAATTGATATCCATATCACCAACACCAAAAAGCAACTGGCCATCTGCTTGTAAAACAGGAGCATACGTGGCTGTAGAGAAATCATCCAACCTCTGCACTGTATGCATGTCCTGCAAAAAATAAAAGAAGTAAAACATGCTACTAAGCTGCCATTTTCTCATTGCTGAAATAGGAATGCCTACTGGCGGACCCAACATAGCTTAGTGGAAGAGAAAATGCTTGGTTTAAACAATATTGCAATATCATTATACAAAATCAACCTCCTCCTCCAATGCACACTTGTGGAACACAGCAGTTTTAATATGGTGTATAATGTCTGATAATCCACCATCTGAGATCGAGGTGTCGGACTTTCCTCACTAAGATTCAAAGAAACAGATTCCAGACTCAATTTCATATTTATTGTGGTTGTAACAAAATGTTTGGCAGCTGTATGCTATCAAGTCTTCGAACTTGGCTCTACTGTCTCCAACTATTTCTTTGACTATTTGCACTTCCTGTATGTCAAGTCAGAGAGTCTTGAACTCTATCCAACTCTCTCTGACAATTTACCAAATGTTTTGTCTCTGCAATGTTGCAGCCTCGAATTCTTTTTTTCTGCAGAAATGTCATAGGACATCAACAATTTACATTTCATACATGTTTTACAAAAACAAGAGAGAAAGAGAGAGAGATCTGCACGATTATATCTTGTCGTAGCCTTTCAATATCCACAGACTTATTTGCCCAGACTCTTAAATAACATCAGACCCACCTGAATATGAAGTACAGTGGAGCACAGTTAATGCTTAAACTTTCAGACCGACCAACAGTGTATTTTAGAACAGAAATATGTATTAACTATACACGTTATCTTTAAGAAGGTTAACAATGGAAATGACAGAAGACTGAACTTACGATACAAATGGACACTAAACTAATCACAGCCAATAATGTAATAGCAGTATAATCACTTAGAAGGTAAAAAGTTGGTGCCCTCTTTCTGGTTGGATATGAATCAAGCACATCCCCCTTGCTTCCCCCCCCCTCCAACTTTTTCTGTCCATCAGACCTGGTTTGAATTGTTTTTCCTTTTTTTCTTTTCCACCACATTTTCCTCAATACCCTGCCTTCTGGCCCTCCCTCCTTTCTCATTTTTCCTTCCCCTCTTCTCTCTCACTCTGCTCCAAAATTTGCTTGCACCCAAGGGGGAGTGCACACACCCTTTACTACCATTTAAAAATGGAAATAATGAGGAAACAACATCTCAGACAACAAAACATCTTAAAAGGACATGATCTTGTGATGGGCCTTCTTATAATGACCACCTTGTTTGATAGTTTTATAGTTTCACACCTATATGTTGATATCAAGGGGACATCATAAAGCTCCACTGCTGGAGTCTCCTGGTGACCCTAGAAAGATGCAGCTGTGTCTGAAAAGTGGGGGCAAGATGGGAAGAACAGAAAATACTGACACACATAAAAGGTATATAAAAGGGCAAGGGAAAAAATCAGTTTGGTTTGGTCAGTAATAAACTAACACCTCTACTAGAGACCTTATTGTGCCTTGTGATGCAACAGTACTGACAGCTTTTTCAAGTCACTGTGACCTTGGATGGTTGTGCATCGTACTGTATTTTGACACTATAATAGACCTACTGGTTGGTTACTGCGCAAATGAAACATCAGCATGTACTAGCCATTCATGTAACTTAGTATCTAAAAGAGACTAACAGACGAAAAACCTGTACTTATGGAGTATTTGTACTTATTTGTGTGTATGAAAATAATCACTAGAAGCAAAAAAGAAAAATCAGGACAAAAATACTGTACCTAGTATCCCCATTTATGTATAAAGTGGGTGCACATTAAATGTACTCCACTGTAAATACAGTCGACTCCGCTTAATTGCCCTCTGCTTAATTGCCTTTTCCGCTTAATCACCTAATTTCCCAGGGAACCAAATTTTTTTCTCTAAAAATGTCACTGGATAATCGCCTCTCACTCCTGATAATCGACCTCTCTTCAGCGCCTGTAAATTCAAAGATCAGTGGTCGAAGGATTACAGTTGACAAACAAATATGTACACAGACGATTTAACTGTGCAACGGATTTCAGACCGATTGACTGATTGATAGCTGCCACCCCGAAATAGGTGTGATAAGCCTTTCCTCCCCCTGTCCCCCTTCATCCCACGCTACACATCACCGTCATCGCCTGCCCGATAATGCTAATGCGCCGAAAGCCGTATAGTCTCCTCCCCCCATGCCTTCCAATTCAGCGAGGCGGAGAATGTGGTGGATTTCAGCTAGATCAGAGAACGTGTCATGTGGATGAACGGCCGATCCCGACCGTGCCATCCTACTGTGTGCTGGGCTACTGTGAGGTGACCAATGAGAGAGACCACAGAGATCAAACATTCTGTGCACTACAACACCGTCAAACTCGAGTCTGTCCTGAGTGTGGTGACGAGAAGGCGTCAATGCACGACATCAAACCATGATAACAAAGCAATTTAACCCCATTACCAAAAATATGGCCAAAATTACCTTCTCCGCTTAATCGCCCACTTTTTCCGTGATCCCGAGGAAGGGTGATTAAAGTGGTTCTGAACATTCATGGGTTACCCCATGACTTTTTGATTGAAATAATACGTCTGAATACTTAAAAATGTATTCATAATATTATTTCCTCAATAATATCAACATTTATATGATTATTTTGTGAAAGAAAACGTGTTGTTCTCGATGCCTGTTTAGCGGAACTCGACGGTATTTGCGCACCCGAAATGGTGACGTCACAGCCACTACGCCAAACCGCTGTCTTCGGAAAAAACAATGGCCGCGAGTAAACCTATTGACCCGTATCAGTTTGAGCCGGCCAAGATTGCCAGACCAACTCAGAAAGAAGAAAAAAAAAGAGGACTTAAATGCAACAGAGGCGCAAATTGAGTGGTAAGCATTGAATAATTGGAAAGATGACACGAGCAGGACTAGACTAGTGACAATGTGCGTGCAATGGACCGCCCGTGCCTCGGTCCCCCAAGTCTAGACTAGTGTCTAATCAGTAATCTCAGTGGCAACAGTTGGGCTAGCAATGAAAAGATGGGTGAATATGTCTAGATTAAACAGGCTACACCCAAACTAGTCTAGATCTGAGTCTAGTTTAACCCTTTTTTCTTGCTGAGTGCATTTTCACAGCTGTGCATAGACTAGTCTACTTTGAAAGTGGTGAGAGAGGACTCTTCATGTGTTCCAGTCTCTAAGTAACTGATGAGGTATTATATTGATGTAATAGATGCAAAAAGAAATCCATTATCTCACTCTCAGTGTAAACTCTGACAGGAGCTTAATATGTTACTCTAGCACACATGAACATTTCTATGAAATAAGTGTCTTCCAAAACAGTTCATGGGGTTCTTTACATTTTGCAAAAAGAATGCATCTCAAAAAGAATGCATCTCATTCATTGCTTAAATGATTTATATTAATTGCTAACAATCTCTGAACTACATGTTCCCCTCTAACTCTTATACAAATATTTCAATTTGAAAAAATTTATTAAGGATTAGGCAATTCAATAGTTTACGATAACTCTTAATCTGTGTGATAACATTTTATCCGTGTGTCAGAATGTTGCCATGTCCAGGTTTCAGTGATTTTGTAAAGTACGGTGTGTAACGATTTAAATTTTATTTTAAGGAATAGGCATTTTAAGAGTTTACGATAACTCTTAATCTGTGTGATAACATTTTATCGGTGTGTCAGAATGTTGCCATGTCCAGGTTTCAGTGATTTTGTAAAGTACGGTGTGTAACGATTTAAATTTTATTTTAAGGAATAGGCATTTTAAGAGTTTACGATAACTCTTAATCTGTGTGATAACATTTTATCGGTGTGTCAGAATGTTGCCATGTCCAGGTTTCAGTGATTTTGTAAAGTACGGTGTGTAACGATTTAAATTTTATTTTAAGGAATAGGCATTTTAAGAGTTTACGATAACTCTTAATCTGTGTGATAACATTTTATCGGTGTGTCAGAATGTTGCCATGTCCAGGTTTCAGTGATTTTGTAAAGTACGGTGTGTAACGATTTAAATTTTATTTTAAGGAATAGGCATTTCAACAGTTTACGATAACTCTTAATCTGTGTGATAACATTTTATCGGTGTGTCAGAATGTTATCATTTCCAGCTTTCACAGATTTTGTAAAGTACGGTGTGTAACGATTTAAATTTTATTTTAAGGAATAGGCATTTCAAGAGTTTACGATAACTCTTAATCTGTGTGATAACATTTTATCGGTGTGTCAGAATGTTGCCATGTCCAGGTTTCAGTGATTTTGTAAAGTACGGTGTGTAACGATTTAAATTTCATTTTAAGGAATAGGCATTTCAAGAGTTTACGATAACTCTTAATCTGTGTGATAACATTTTATCGGTGTGTCAGAATGTTGCCATGTCCAGGTTTCAGTGATTTTGTAAAGTACGGTGTGTAACGATTTAAATTTCATTTTAAGGAATAGGCATTTCAACAGTTTACGATAACTCTTAATCTGTGTGATAACATTTTATCGGTGTGTCAGAATGTTGCCATGTCCAGGTTTCAGTGATTTTGTAAAGTACGGTGTGTAACGATTTAAATTTCATTTTAAGGAATAGGCATTTCAACAGTTTACGATAACTCTTAATCTGTGTGATAACATTTATCGGTGTGTCGGAATGTTGTCATATCCAACTCCCACAGATTTTGTAAAGTACAGTGTGTCATGTTTTTCATTTTTTTTTTTTTAAGGATTAGGCATTTCAATTTCAACAGTTTACAATAACTCTTAATCTGTGATTTAAACATTTTATGGTATGTCAGAATGTTTACTGAGTGTTCCTCCCAACAGGCACGACATAGCCGTTATTTACGATTTGATTCACATTCAATAAGAGGGGAAAAAAAGTGTCTTTGTGGAAAGGGTTATAAGGTTCTATATTTTCCATATTTCTTCATGCTTCTGTGTCCACTATGCCTCCACCCTTCCCACACCAAAAAAAAAAAAAACACCTATGCATCGAACGCCGTTTGTGCTAGACTGGGCCTAGACATAGTCTAGTATCGCTTGCCCTCCGCAGAAAACACCCTTTTTGGCCCTGGATACAATTTTACTTTTAAAATTTCTAATGTATAGTCTAGTAAACTTCTTTATAAATACAGATCTGCACCCTGCACAAGACGTTGGACCTAATTTTGATGTATAATCTGAATATTCATGAGTTACCCCATGCCTTTTTGATTGAAATAGTATATATCTGAATACTTAAAAATTCATAATATTATTTCCTCTATAATATCATCATTTATATGATTATTTGTGAAAGAAAACATGTGGTGTTCTCGATGCCTGTTTAGCGGAACTCGACGGTAAATACCACGATTTGCGCATCCGAAATGGTGACTGACAGTTAACCGCAATGCAGTAGACCATTCTTGTCGGTTGATGGCGAGCAGCTGGCGTAGTGGCTACGACGTCACTTCCCGTTTCGATAAAAACGAAGGATTTTCAGATCGAAAATGTTAGGGCCTAGACTGGCACTTTCAATCGCTAAAATATGTACCCCTGTAATGCCATCGGCCCAAGCATTTTATTTTAGAAGCTTCTTGTGTACATCAACTTTGCATAAGGAGTAAGAAACAGGGATTTGGGGATTTTAAAATTGAATATTCAGAACCACTTTAAGCAGAGTCAACTGTATATCTACATATAATTACCTTAGTAGAAAGGCAAGAACAATGCTGTTTCAGTATAAATTTTCAACAAAGGTAGCAATATTATGTCTTGCAGTCGCTCAAAACGAGGTTTAAATCCCTGGACTTCAAACTGAGATGGCTCTAATTCCAATACAATTTTTTTTTTTTGGTCACAGATATTTGCAGTAAAATTATTTCTGCACACAAAGCTATTGATTTTCTTGGGGAATAGTTAGTGACTGTAGATAACATCAGAGTGTTTGGGATGCATATAGATAACTTCTGTTCTTTAGTTATGCTTTTCTCATAATTTTTCAGTGAGGAGGGGATCCCAAAGCACTTCCAACAACTTTATCTCAGACTGGAACAATGCTAGCACAATTATTTTTTTTCACCAATGAAAATACACATTAAGCTTTTATATCATACCAGTAACTTAATGCAGTCAAAAAGATGATTTAAGTCTCATTTCAACTGGCTGCAAGATATGTCTTACCATATGGCTGCAGTAAGCCAAAACAGCAGATGAATGGTTGTCATTCCCTATTGCTGATACAAACACAGGCTTGCAGTTCAAACGACTCAGGCAGTCTGCCAAATTCCTGCCTACGCCGCCGAAGGATTGAGATACTCTGCCAGAGTAAGTAGCTCCATTAAACTGAAATAAGCAGTTATAATATTTCATTAGTCTCTACAAGTCATGTGATAGCTTCACCGTCCATCTTCGAAAAATTCACCTCAAATGGTGCAGACAGTTGTATGTTATACCACAACATATGTAAGCAGGTCTATTATTTTATTATGACATCCATTTATGGTTGAAATAAACTTATTGAGACATGTCAAACCTGGCAACAACCCTATAATAAATAATGATCTGCTAAAAATACAGACTCTGCAATGCCAAGTGCATGACAGTTTGTTCTTATGAAACCACATAGCACTGTCAACTCAACTTCAACACAACTCTTCAGAAGCATGGAAAGAGTTTCAATTTAAAGGAGTTGTGATTAACCTGTGACTTTTATATAATACAAAAACTGATCATTTAGTAGCACAGAGAATACTGTGCTTTCATGGAAGTTGTGATTAACTGGGTTGTGCTTAAAGTAGGACACGCACATCAAAAATAATTTTCCACTTTTCAATACCTTTTCTCTCTAAAAATTATCTATGGTGCCCACCGAGTCAATTTTGCGAAGAAAGAGCATCGTTCTGTTATCGTGCGCGTATGTAATATGACGCAATAAGGAGAGCTAGAGTTACCGGGTTTGGCCCTTAAGTCCAGAATTATTCCCCTTCCCCGATCAGCAGAAGCCCGCGGCAAAAACGCTGACGTCACTTATGTTCCAACATCTGCAGACACCTCTACCTGACAATGTATTATTCAGCTTTTAATTAAGGTTCTGGTATTCCAAATTCAAATGTAAAGTTTGATAGAGTAAGCCAGAAAAAGTATTCTGCATTTTTATTGCCTCAGCATGATTTTGTTTGGCATATCTACTGTTCACAGAGGAATTAAAACATTCATACCAACATGCTATCACCCGTTCGCACAGCACTGGCTAGACAGCTGGGCCATGTGGCGAGAACGTATTTGACGTAAGCTTATGGCCGCCACGCTCGCAGTGGTTGTAACAATTCGGACTTTGGGTAATGTAATCCTATGAGTTGTCTGGGGCCAGCAGAGGCGTCATATCATTATGCCACACACTTGAAAGACTGTTTTATTGAAATCATAGGGTACCGTCTGATTTAATATGGTCTGTAGGACGGTTCAGTCTTCCTTTAAATGAAACTGACTGTACTGATTACTGGAACTAAATGCAATGAAAATGTTTTATTTGTTTCCTAAAGCTATCAACGGAAACAACCAACAATGAGAGAATGAGAATGACTGGTACAACTTACCTGTAGATCTGGATCAGTGACTTGAATATTGAAGTCCACTACCGTTGTTCCAATCACAACCTAAGCAAATGACAAAAGCACTTAAAACACACTGATATTTATTCAGGTAATGTCTCTGGTACGATACCTCTCTTCTCATGAATCTGTTAGTGTTATGTTGTAGTTTACTCAGTGTATGGGCTAAGCATAAAAATTATTTACTCTATTAACCAGAACATACCCCTGATTAATGCAGGCTGATTCCTCCTCTGATCAAAATAAAACTGAAGAAGAATTCAAAACGTTGCAAATTAGTTCCCAAAACAGCAAGAAGTTTAAGTTGATGAATGATGCCAGTCTTGTTTTCAGGGGAGATAACTGAAGATAATCAAGGGTGCAGAAACACTATGACAATCAAAATTATTCGTCCATATTTCTAATGACAGGTCTAAGTTTGTATATTTAAGGTGCACCCATCAACAGCCTGTGAAGAGAATATCCTTTTCCCTCTTTACATAGACTAAAACAAAATAAATATAAGCCACACTGTTGTTCAAGTATCAATGTTTAGAACTACTGAATTATATTTGCGTTTCTGTAAGACTTCAATGTGAAAATTTAAAACTAAAGCCCACAGACTAAATATAATAATAAGAAACAACTTCAGTTTCAACCTTTGCATGCCTCTAGCCATTATCAACACAGCAGGATACACTCATTAGCATTTTGCAGCAGAATAACTCCAAAGCACATTGCAGAATTCTGATAGTTTAAATGTTTCTATGCCGTATGACATAATCATCCTATTCCATGTAGAAACTCAGAGTAACCAATTCTGCTGAACAAGATAAATATTTACTTGTAAAACATACCCAGTTACAGGACATACTCTGCATTAACTGTTTAGCTTTCTCCAAACTTGTTTTATCACAGAAACATAAAAAACGTGTGTGAGAATTACAACCTGTCAACACCTAACAAAACACTGTGCCAAATAATAACAGTATGAAGAACATATACTGAACTGAACTGGAATGTTGAAAGCAGATAGGCAAAGTAAACAAATGACAACATTATCAACCATTCATCAGGGTTCACGCCACCTTTGTATGGTCACCATGCGAAAGAGTAATTTAAAACTGCCAGTCACTGTAAACAGGAAATGACGGAATGAGACCATTTCATCTCTCTCTACATTTTTGTTTTATTTCAGTAAAATTATAATAGGTGTGATTTTGCATACCTATTCCTGTTAGCACAGTTTAAGGGATCTTTTCTTCAAAAAAATAAATGACAATACAAGGACCATTTTTGAAAAATTAAGATTTTATTAAGGACTTTAATATTTTTAAGGATCATTAAGGCATGAACCCTAATCTATATTTACAGACTGAACATAATAATGTTTTTAAATTTCTTTATCATCACTCCAGATAAAGGGCTTGGTCAGGGCACATCAGAAATAGTTTACATGTGTAAAGAGAGAGCTGTGAATGAGAAAACAATAAAATGCTGGGACTTCAGAATGAGTGTGCTAAAGATGAGGTTGAGTTAAGCCTTGGGATTGTGTTAACAGGGTTTCACTGTACAAGTTGAAATCAGAGACTTTCCCCATGCTCCCACAGTACTTTACTTTTCTTATTCAGCGACCCCTTGAGTTTGAACCCTTCAGCCTGATGCCATGAAATAAAATCTTAGAGTTGTGTTCCATCTCCATACACGATACAGTGTGTTCCAAATGTCTGTCTGCTTTAGGACACAGTCAATCCATAGATCTTTTAGTGCAAAGCATTAAAAAATTGCTATAGTTTCATATGGTTCTGGGCAGAGCAGACATGCCAGTGCTATCTGTGGTTAGATTCTATTTAAATGTATGTTGCTTTCAGCATAAAAATAGCTACTTCGTCACATCTCTTGGAAGTGTTAATACTATCCTTTGGCTGTGGCGCAGTACTTGAACTTAAATTTAAAATATCAGTTATTTCAGGTTCTACAGGTCAGTTTAAGAGGCGGCATGGGCACAGCCCTTCCCCTGTTGATTGCAGCGCATTACCTTAATGCACACTTCCATTTTCTAATTCAGTACAGTTTACATGCAAATTACGCATGAAAGTGCTAAACAATGCCTTTTTTTTCTGTTGTGGGTGGTGATCTTAGGAAACTTTTATCTCCATATATAGTTGTTGCTTGACCACCAGATTTCACACATGTATCCAAAACATATTTATGCATATCATTACAGAGCATCTGATTCTTCGAAGCTTAATTCTGGTTGTATCTTTTTGAAAGATAGCCCTTTCCCTTAACTTATACTTGAGACACTTTGAATAGTACATAGCAAAATTTGCATTAATGTGTCTTAGATACCTCTGTGAAATTTGGTAGTGAAATAACGACTGCAATTTGAGATGCAGTCTCTCCAGATTAGCCTACCTTGACAGTTGGAGGGCTGGCATGTTTTTGGGATTCTTAGAGCTATACTAGCAGGAGATGGCATGTTCAAAAAAGGAAAGCAGGGTAAGGGGTCAGATCAAGGGCAAGAAGTAAGCGGAACCCTCCAGGTGCTATGCGCAATACCCACCATCGAGTGGACAATGCTCTGGCTTGCACCAACCCACTTCCAGCTATGGGTTAACAGCTGGGCAAATAGGACTTGTCAGCTTGAGGATACTACTTATCTAGGAGAGCAAACTCTACTGAAACCTGGATGAAGGGGATCAATTAGTCCAGGTCGACAACCCTTCTAGGGGAAGGGAACCTTAAGAAAAAAGGTCAGAAGTCCACCAAAGATAGAGTACATCAGCCCTGTGGGTGTGAGGAATCAAGTATAAATGCATTATCCAAATATCATTGCAAACAATTTCCCTAAGAACACTACCCACAACAGAAAAATAGTTTCATTAAGAACACCACCCACAACAGAAAAACAATGTACTTTTTAGCATTTGGTATGCAGTTTTGCAGGTGTTATGTATTGACAGGAAAGGGCAGTGGGCACCAAAGTACTGCTTTATAAAATAATTACAGGAAAAGGTCGATGTCTCCTCTTAAAGTCTGATTTGCTCTGGTGGTTCCTGACCATGAAATACACAGATCTCATGTTACATAGGAAGGAACTTCCTTCTTTATTGAAAGCCTATGCCCCTGGAAGTTGGAATTTTTCTTTACTCACATAAAAATTTTCCCAGTTATCTACATCACTACAGCGCACCACATGTGCAAAGTACATGTCTCAGACTGCCATGTGCAACAGAAACAAAGGGACATAAAGTTTCCTAAGGCAGGAAATATTGTTAAAAAAAACAATTTCTCCTTTAAAATACTGACCCCGCAGAATTTTGCATTGCTTGCGGCCGCTAAAATTTCCCATTTTCCGCACTGCGGCCGCAAAATTCGTGATTTTCCGCAAAATGTTGCAAAAACTGTAAAATCCGCATGAAAAAGGCATGGCAGGGAAATATTATGTTTTACCAATGAAAATAGCGAATACTTTTAAAACCGTTAAAGTAAATGACAGTGATTTCCCTCTGCTTCGCGCGTTTTCCGTTCACTGCCATTCAGTTTGCGTAGCTCTACACAGCAGGACGAGCACGTTGAGTGTTTGATTTCACTCTGCGCTGCTGAAAATATTTAGGACCTGATGCTGTAACGCAGATTTCAACATCAGCATCGGACATTGTGCAGTTCTGGAATTCCATCCAGAAGACTGTGCCGTCGCTTGCTAGATGTGCAAAGCGATACAGTGAACCTCGGATCTAACAGTCGTTTAAAGCCGAGGTCTCGTTGAACACAAGGTCTCTGCAAGTCATGTGAAACCTGATCTCTATCTTTAGCGAGAACCTTCAGCTAAAAGGGTGCTTAACTTTGCACTTCAAAAATATCGCTGGTTGCTATCCTTGACTCCAGACACCATCGGCATGACAACATCGCGAGCTGATACATCTACCGGTTTATTTTTTTTTAAAATGTAAACAAAGTAGTGTAAATGTTGAGAAACAAATGGTTTCAATCACTGTCTCTGAGTCTGTGATTAAAATTTCGCCTAGCGCAATGATTGGTTCAAACAAAAGGCTTGGCAAATCATCAGCTAAGCATATTTATTATTATTATTATTATTCCATCGTTCCATTGTCCATTCCCCTCCCTTCCCCTCGCCCCTTGCATTGCAGAGACTTCAAACTCCCCTCCACTGATCGCTCAGATGGTCCTATCTCTTTCCCCCATCCCCTCCCTCCCTCCCTACTCCACTCCTTCGCACACGCAACTACTGTATTACCGGTAACCTTTCATGTTGACTCAGTCTGTAAGTTGTAGAAATATTGGTAGCAGTTGTTATGTAACCCTTCAGGAGTTGTTCGCTGCGGACGGTTTTTTTTTGTGGGTGAAAAGGGTGTGGGAAGGGGGAAAAAACGGGGATTTCCATTTCCCTCATTGAATTCGAGGTCTCGTTGAATCCGACCTTGTTGACGAGGTTCACTATAATATGCTCGCAACAGTCACGTGAGGAGCTTCTCCCTCTACAACCTGGTTCTTTCACAGAGGAGGAGAAGCCTTAGTGAAGACACCCTTCGGTGCCTGTTTTGGTTTTGTTTTTTTTGTATTTCAACAACTTGGATGGAAATACTTTTTTTTTTTTGTTAATTAAAGGAAATAATGGATTTGCTTTATTGAGTTTTGAAGGAGGTTGTGCGCATGTAAGGTCTTACGTTCTTAAAATAAAGTTTACAATTGACTTTTTAATAATAGGTAGCTGTGGGGAGGGAAAAAAACAAATGCAAAATTTCTGCAAAATTTGCCTTTTTGGGGCTGCAAAATTTACCTTTTTGGTTGCAAAATTTTGATTTTTTTCTTGCAAAATTCCGCGGGGACAGAAAATATGAAACTGGCTATCTATCTCCCTGCTAAGCACATGAGACTTATGAGGCAGACAGCACTTACACCCTGCAGCTCTATTGCAACAAAATTATAAGAAAAGCAAATAGATGTAGAAATGAAGCACCTACAGGCCT
The DNA here is from genome assembly GCA_033807755.1 of Ellobium chinense. Taxonomy (NCBI): domain Eukaryota; kingdom Metazoa; phylum Mollusca; class Gastropoda; order Ellobiida; family Ellobiidae; genus Ellobium; species Ellobium chinense. The sequence goes on from JAWQUT010000188.1 coordinate 527,475, forward strand.
ACCAGAGATTTTACTAGCAGCCGCCTGTGTGGTTGGAGCCGCCACTTCTTCTTTTTCACCATCTGCTGATTCTTTGAAGGAGGAAACCCATACAGCACGCGCCGCCTTCAAGGCTGGTGATGATGAGACAGAGATTGACGAGATCTGTGGTGGAGAAACTATGCTTTCCGGTGGGACACCACTTCGAAGCTGAGCAAGGCAGTGGGCGATACCACCAGCTACAGATGCATTGTTTTCGACCAAGGCAATATCTGGTTTTATGTCAAGGATGCAGTGTGCAAAATTATAGCCTTCTTCCATCAAGCTAGAGACATACACACTCAGGCAAGTGATACTGTAACCTATAGAGTTAATCAGCTGAAGCAAGACCCTCCACACAAAGTGCATTGTATTTTAACACTGAATGCGCAGCATTTCATGACATTCAATGGAAGGTGTGGGGAGTAATTTGGAGAATAAATTTCCTTTAAAAACAAAAAAATGAAAATCACTGCTGAGCTACACAAATTATCCGATTTTAAAGACAGCATCTCAGCTTAATAATGATGCTTCAGAAAAATAGAAAATAACTTCATAATGAATTGAAAAGCGTTTTCCAAAACTTTATAAATGCACTTTCTTTGAAAATTGACTTAACAGGTTAGTGAGTGATGCATTTGTGTTAATTCATTCAAAATAAATTTGACCCTCAAATCTTCATTTCATCATGTTTTATGTCATTAAATAGTATATAAAAATTTATATAATAATGAGAAGAGCAACTGTATCCTTATTTCTGTTTAATTTAATTTTATTATTTAGACCATAATATTTTTCCATTCCTAAAGGACCCTGATAAGTTTCACACATCCACACTGAAATGTTAATTTAATCCCTATCTCTTATTTCAATATGGATCACAATTACACAAATGCTGGCTTTGATGCTGCTTTGAGGCAAAATAAAGCGCATATGACAGCTTATTTTAGGATCACTGGGTTTCTCTTTAATGTAAGGAGTTTGCAAAATCGAAGGCTGTTGGGATGTGGGTAACAGACTGATATGAAATCATCCTTTCCACAGAAGTACTCAGTCCACAGCTACTGTAATAAGTGTTTTCTTTTGTGAGGATCCAATTTTCACGGAAGTCAAAAATGGCTTTTTGTAAGGACCTAATTTTCATGAGGCCTGAATGATGGTATATGTGTATACAAGTATGCGCTAATGTCACGATGTATCAGCTCAAGTACTTCATACCACAGTTACCAGATTTCTGGGGTTTGGCCCTAAAATCTCGAAATTGGCACTCCTGCTTTCTACCTGTACAAAAACTTACTATAATCAATAATGTACAGTAATGAGGGGCAGTAATTGAAAATAACTGCACTTGTGTTTTCCTTGCAGAACATTAAATTCTAAAACAAATACTTTTCTTCACAGAAAGACAATTTTTGCAAGTCAAGATCAACTAGCGATATTCAAGAAACTTAGACCCTTAGAAAAAAAAAAAAAAGCAAACGCTTCTACAGCATGATGAAAGAGCTGATGAAATCTATGGGTTTGAAAATAAAGGAATGGTGGTATTGCTGTATGCATATTGTTAAACCTTACACGTGGACAAGCATGTCAAAAATAATTTTTTGTTTTCCAGTACTTTTTCTCTCTGAAAATTATCTATGGTGCATACCAAGACAATTTGGGGAAGAAAGAGCATTGTTCTGTTCCTGCATGCGTGTGTACTATGATGCAATAAAAAGAGAGTGACTGGGATGTGCCCTTGTGTCTAGAGTTATTCCCCCTCCCCAAACAGCAGCAGCTTGTGGCAAAAATGATGACGTTACTAAAGTGCCAGCAACTATAGACACCTCTATCAGACAATGTATTATTCAGTTTTCAATTAAGAATTTGGTCATCCACATTCAAAAGTAACGTTTGACCGTGAAAGCCGGGTAAAGTATTCTGCAATTTTATTGCCTTGGCAAGATTTTGTTTGACACAGCTGCCGTTTAGTGGAATGAAAAGATTCATACCAATGTGTTATCACCCGTCTGCAAAGCACTGGCTACAACATATTTGACGTAAGCTTATGGCCACCACGCACACAGCGGACGCAAGATTTCTGACTTTACAGACCATAACCCTATAGGTTATCTGGGGCAGGCAAAGGCATTATATCATGTTGCCAGACAACTGAAAGACTGTTTTATTGGAATAACAGGGCATCGTATGATTTAACAAGGTCTGTAGGATGATGCAACTTTCCTTTAAGAACCAAGAAAAACTAGAGAAAATCTTAATAAAGGTGACATCTAGCCTACAGACTAATGTGGATAACAACATCAAACTGTCTTTTACTATGTGCTGAGTTTACCTCAGACTTTAAAAGATACTGGCCATCAGAGATTCTCCCTCTGTCAGCTGGTTCACTATGTTCAGGACATATGGGGTAACATCCCTGCCTAAAACATTGTTTTCGCTGAAACATTCAAGAATGAGAAAACATAACAAAAGAGACAGCTACAATATCATTATATCCCTATTTGAAACAGTTCTCTCTGAAATGTTCAAGAACAAGCAAATATCACACAGGAAAGAGTCAGGACACTATTATAAAAGGCCCACAGCCATTAGAAACTCTCCTAAAGTCAGCTAGCTCATTATATTCAGGACAAATGGGATAACATTTCTGCTTGAAACATTGTTCTCTCTGAATGTTCAAGAATGAGAAAATATCAGATAGGAAAAAGCAACAACCCACTGCCATTAAAGACTGTTAATGTCAGCTGGTTCACCAAGGTCAAAACATAGGGACAATAACATTTTTCCCTCTAAAATGTTTAAGAAAATATTAGAATAAGGACAGCTAGAACGCCTTCATAAGAAGACCAACTGAGCATTAAAAAACTTTCCTTAGCTGGTTTATTAGGATGATACCCAAACAAACAACAAAAAAGAGGGGAGGATGACATCTTGTTACTGGTTCAGTGCCCCATCTTTTAATGGCCATTGTCTCTGAAATGGTTATGGAAATTAAAAATTGGGAGAAAGTTAGAGCATGATCTAAAAAAAAGACTACTTCATCATCAAACACATACTTCCAAGCGTAGCTTCAGGATCTCCACACTAACTCTGTCGGGTTTATACAAAAGATTAAAAAGCATACAAACTCACCGAGATAACTCTAAGGCTTTGTTGATGGCACTCTGAATCACCTCTCCTGCAGCAGCAAATTCTTCTGGTATGGGAACTGCTATCAGCATTCCGCTCTTCAAATCAAGCCTCATTTGTGCATCTGCCAGAATAAAGTTGCATAATTAGCAATCATAATACACAGGTATGCAAGTTTTGAAGCACTAATGTGGAAGTGTGGTCCTGACTACTTTTTCTATACACTGAACAATAATAAGCTGTATCGATATCTTAAAACTGTGCTGAGTTCAGAAGACTTAGTAAGGATTTTGTCCAGTGAGGCAGACTATATGATACAATGCTCCAGCAATTGTTCTTTTTCTTCCTGATGTTTTTGCTGATAAAATACTGCCAATCTATTTGTCCGGGTTTTATTTCCAAGTTCTATGTCCAACTGTTCCTTCAAATCTTGGTGAATGTTCCTTTCAATGTGTTTATAGAGGATGTTTGTTATGGTTAATGCATAGAGATGCCTTTCTTTTTCCCTGTTCAAGACTGATACCCGACAACACCAGTTGCCCTTGAAGTACTTGCGTTAAAGCTCTGTGAATTCGATATATCAATAAAATAATAAGAACCACACTTCTATACTTGTGCCAAATATGGTGCCATGATAAAATACAACAGTAACACTAACTCGCAGTGCTAAAATACAACAGTAACACTAACTCGCAGTGCTATAACAGTCTCACGGTCACATGATGTAGATGACCCTAATAAAATAAAGTCACCACAGACAACTAACTTAGAAGGAAGCATAGATCACCTCCTGGCATGTGCGCACTTTCTGCAGTCATCAACACAGCAGCTCAAACTCAGCAATTATTTTAACCTGATGGACACACAGACCATGCACACCAAAGTATTCCCACATTTGGATGACAAAGTACAAATAAGTTCAATGATTCTTTAACATGACATAAACAAACTCTTCTATATCAAACCATTTCAAATGTACAAGCGTGAACCACCAACACCTTTAAAAGTTGTCCTGTCATGCAACCAAACCACAGTTTTGATATTTTGACAAGTATTAGTACAGTAAAGTCCGCTTAAGTTGAAATAGCTGGGGTCACATAACGGTTTGAATTACCAGAATTTGATTTCCAAATTTGACTAGGAAAATACTCGTATAGCCATGGTATTTTGATTCATGGTTACCCCATCTTCATCGCAGGGCGAAATTTTAATAAGGTCATCCCCTTCCTGCCTTGCTTGTTTTTTTTAATTTTGCGAGCCCTGAAAAAGGCCGTTTGGATCAAGTGTGTTTGACTAGTTTGAGGAGCAGTAGCCTTGAGGAGACCTGTTCGGAAAAAAAAATGTAACCTGTGTCACTGAGCTGAGTGTGAGCAGTACTCTCTTTGTGGTGCCAGTAAGTCTGGGAGGGTTCAGACAAGAAGAAAATTGCAAATGTTTCGTAGAATGACTCACATGGATGGTTTACTAACCTCTTTTTTGACTCTCCTACAATATAATATTTTGATAGCCTGATGCATGCTTTCGGCATTTTTTGTCATTTCAGTGAATGTTTCAGCTTGATACGGCCTACCCAGCAGAGATCTACTATTACCGTTTACTCTGCTGCAATTCATTCCTAGTCGCAAAAAGTTTTTTCTCACATTCATTCTGCTATAAGGCAAGATTAGTGTTACTTATGTGGTCTGTTTGCAATCTGCAAGCAATAAATGATAGTCTAGTTGGTCCTCCAGGTTTTCTTTTGTCTCAGACACACTACTGTATTTCTGTAGCATGCAATCACAGGCCTAGGTCTAGAAACCATGTTTTTTAAGAGTAGCACATGTAGACAGCCAGTAGTACTAATTTGTGCAAGTACATCATGTAGTGCTGTATCACCTTGTGCGTGATTATCGATCGATTTTGTACCCCTGTGCTCCCACCTGACATCCCCCTTATTCAGTCGTGGAGTAATGCTGTACAATACATACCCTCACCTATCTACTACCTCCTGCTATCTTAGGCACTAACTTCTGTTTTACGCCCGTTTACTGTGCTTTTGCACAATGCGGAAGAACGGCAAAGGCAAATTTGCAGGTGTGACATCCTCAGCTCATTCGAATTGAGGAAAATCCACCATGCTGAGTTTGAATAATGGGGATACTTTTACTATATGCAAAGAAGAAAAAAAATCTATGACTTTATTTCCCGCCGATTTAAGAGAAATTTGATTAATCAGAGTTCGAATTAAAAGGACTGGACTGTATTTTCCTATGTGCCATGTCATTACGCGCCACTCATCTGATCTGCTACTCTTCAAATTGGAAAGCCAAGGCATGACACAAATCCAACGTTATATCCTCTAGGCGTTAGTCTCTGAATTTTTGAACTCCATGTTTTTATCTCATGGTGTTGTCATCCAGAGAGACTGGGTGCTTATGTGTGTCTCACTTGGGTTGTTTTTAGGTTTTTGGTGGCAATTTGTTCAAGGGAGGGTAAAAAAGAAAGTTCTTTACACAGTCTAGATCTTGTCCAGTTAAAACAGCCTTCTTGCTAATATTCTAGTACTTTTGATACAATGTTTACTTTGAATAAGAGTATGTCATGCGTTTCAAAGTTTTCTTCATGATGAATGCATAGTCTGCTAGGATAGTTTCCTCAAACCTGTCACCACCAAAAATTGGTGTTAGGCCTTTCAAAACTAAAAGTAGCCAGGGGCATTTATCGCTGTTCAAAAACCAGTCCCCAGTCTAAAGGAACAAAGATCTTACTCCCTTGAAGATCAAAAGTCATTTTACTATAATGGTGACCTACTTTAATATGAAAGCTGAACCTATCTGAGAAATGGTCCTTCTTTCATCATGTGAGTGCAGTTTCACAAGATTTCACACAAAAATATGTTTTTGGCCATTTTACCTCAGGTACTCAGAAATCACCCCCCATAAAGATAAATTAGCAGGTGTGAAAGAAAGGTATTAAGTACAACTTACCAATCAAGCGGGCAGCTTCAAGATGTGTGTTCACATGATAGGGTGCCATATATCCACTATCGCTGGTAAAGAAAGCAGGGAAGTTTCTGTCATCAGCAAATGTAGCAACTGATACTCCTTGAGTCTCCTGTGGAAATTTGAAGTAATCAAGTACAATGTCTTTCTTTCATTCTTAGCATTTACTCTTAAATCAGGCTGCTAGTCACTGAAGTTCCATTGGATAAATACCTAACTACTGATTCTTAATCCCAGTTTTGGATAAACAGTTAGTAGCTAGATATGGATTATGATAAGAGGATGTGGCAGTCTCAAACTCAGGCCACTGCAGCATATCTGAGCCTCTGCTCTATCAGTCTACGATCAAGTATATGTGTGTCAAGGTCTTGTAATGCCATTATTACTTGTATGCCATCTAACGAAGGCTCAGTGATATTTTTACTACACCTGTGCCTCAGCAACTTCAAATAAAAAATACTAGAACCCAATAAAAGTCCCAGACTATTAATTGCCCTATCCATGGTTAAAAACCAGCTGTAACATCTTTTTTATACAAATATAGTCAATTCTGCTTGGCTGCAAACTCCTTGAAAGTGAGACATTATTTACTGATTTTTCTGTTGCATTTAGTGATGTGAAATGTCATGATTTAGCAGCAGTTATGATTATTTGCAATTTAACAGTTGCAATTAAGTGAACTGTACACATATCACACAATCAAGACAAGAGGGATGACAAGAGAACTTTAGATCATCATTGACATTCTCGACTTCTCTACTCCCCAACCCAACTCAACTCAGATATTTATAGTCATCATGAAGGACTTGCATTTATATTCATACACTTGATCTGCAGGGAGATGGTTCACAAATAAACAACACAAATAGACCAATATAGGAAGAGAGATTTAATCTCTTTGCAGCTGCCTGGCAGTGGCCAAAGCCTGCAAAAACATTTAACAGAATATTTCCTTAATCTAATTTTATCAACTCTATTCTCCTGATGCAGTGTTTTCTCCAGATTGTGCAACTGTGCAATTCGCCCTGATTTTTTCTGGGGTCCATGAATCACGTATTACACATCGCAGTCCACTATCCCTTTAAGAGCTTTGATATTACACACTGTTGACCACAAGCAAATAAAATTTAAGATCCATTACCTTCTCAGATCCATATAATTGTGCTGTTCATATTCCTATCTACTGCTATGAAAACAAAAGTAAGCTGGCTGCTCTTCTTGGTACTGAACCCGGTCTCCATCTTCACTGCCGTTACCAGAAGCATGGATGCACTCACAGTAAAATCAAGTATTTAAAGACAGTCTCATGTATTGCTCAACAATAGGTTTGATGAAAATTGCTATACCAAATACTTCAACTGCTTGACTTGTCTCTTCAAGAAGAGACCTATCACAATTTTTTAAGACAGGGCAGAAGAATACATATACAAATTATTTAGTGGCATACAAACAAGGGCCTTTTTTCAGTTATTACTGCTCGCAGGTGGTCAGTGTAATTCCACCTACATTTATAATGACCGTAATGTCGGCTCATCCACTGAAACTCTAGAAACACCAAAGTGCCTGAAGTGCTTTTATGTTGAAATTTTGGTTCTTTATCAAATACATCACTGGACTGAAATATTCCCTCCTCCAAAATAAGTTCGAATTTTTTTTTTTAACATATGATTTTGCATGACATATCCAGCCTTCATCCCTTGAACCAGAAATACTAATATCTTGATCCAGTCCTAAAAAAGTGTGCATCCTGAGAAACCATAAAATCACAATCAGGCTGTGTGTCACAGCTTTGCCAAGAGCCCAGGGGAATAGGCATTCAAGGAGATAAAGGTTCAAAAAAGTGTTCTCCAAAAATTTTTCATATCCAACACACACCTGTCAAGGCATACATGACAAATTCAAGAGAAGTACATGTCATGCACTAACCACTGACCAGATATTCTAATGTCTTAGGAATGTCCAGAATTGACTTGATCCCAGAGGAGACAACTGTGACAGGTGTCCTTCCTAGTTCTGTAAGATCGGCACTCACATCAAAACCTGTGGATAGAGGCAAAGTATAGTGGGCAAAGGAGGCTGATGGAGGAGGACGAAAAGGAGTGGACAAAACATCAACATCTAAAACTAACACTGGAAAGAAGTGCATACAAAGGAACAAACAGAAGTTGCAAACTTGCAGGAGACACAAGAAGGACCCACAAGCAGATAATAACAGGGACAATTAGTAGAACAACTATTTGCTGAGTTCTGAACCATGGAAGGGAGCATGTATGAAAGTGTATGGAGTGCAATAATGTTATTTCCAGACACAAGTAACAGTGCGTTTATTTTTCTGGTATGTCCAGTTCTCAGATCTCATCATGAATACCAGGTTTACAAGAAAAAAACTAATTCTGGACACTCACAAGGCTGAGGAGAATTGCGAACTGCCATGTACAATGATTCAAAACTGAACAAAAAATAAAACGCCAACCTCATAACTAGCTTGTATAAGTAACCACATACTATAATCCAAGAGTACCATGGTTCTAGCTGAATGCATACCACATCACAAGAACAGGTGCAAAGATGGACCAGACATTTACATGGAAGGTGCTTCTTCACAACATTCTAAAATATCTGTAACAGGAGTGCAGGGTCCTTTTGAAAATTAAGGTGGGTTTTACACAAAAGCACAAAGTGCAAAATTAACATTTCTGAGAGGCATTTTTATATTATTTCAGACTAATAAAAGGAAGACTGTGCCAACATTCCTTTGTTCCCATGAGATGAGATTTGTCTACAAAATATTTTTTTCTTCTGTTGAGACCCTGCAATTTAAAGGGTCAACAATATTTGAAAATCACACATCCCCATCTCAGAATGTCACCATTAGCAAAAAAAACCCTTGGAAATAGATTACGCAGAAAACTGCAATGAGCACACTGACAAAGGACAAATGGAATGAGGAAAGTGGAGGGACGGGAGGGGGGGGCAGTGTGCATCTCAATGAATGGGCATCTGCTCAAGGCCTCAGAGAACAGCTTCAATGATTTCAGACAATTCTCTGAAGAGTGGTATCCCTGCATGACAAAGGCTAAAATATTTTTTTCAGCCATTCTGGACAAACTTGAAACAAAAGCAAAAGAAGGAAATAGTTGTCAGGGCTTATACAGCTCCTTGAACTTGTTTTTCAAGACTTTTTTAAATAATTTTCACCCACACCTTCAATTTCAAAACTGAAGTCCTACAATTCACAACACAACAATCGACAAGAAAAAAAGAAACAAACTGAGGCCTGCATCATAAAAAATGTAATATTACAATTTAGAGTGAAGCGTGACACCCATTGGCCAAGTGCCTGGTAATAAACAATAACTGTTTGAATGGTGTTTCAATAGTCGCACACAATCCAGGTCTGGAATTCAAGAATTGAATTTTAGACTAGATGATGAAAACATAGTGATTTTTATCACACTTCAAGTCTTGAATCCCAGATTTAGTTTTTCAGGCTTTTTAAATTTTGAAGTCCACCATCAAGACTCTGGTTGTCCACACTGACACAAAACATTTGACAGTGTGACCTATAGTGTGGTGTCAAACTTACTTGTTTCTACTCCTCTGTGGACTCCACCTATGCCCCCTGTGGCAAAAATGGGTATGCCTGCCATATGAGCTGCAATCATGGTAGCCGACACTGTGGTCCCACCACTTAGTCCCTGCATATTATCAAATACAACGGATAAATCAAATAATTTGCAGGAGGCGCCAGGAGGATCCATGACCAGATAACAACTGGGACAATAAATAGAACAACTCTTTGCTGGGTTCTGAATAAGGAACAAGGGAGTAGAGCATGTATGGAGCTCCTAGAGTGCAATGATGCTGTTTCCAGAAACAAATAACAAGTTACAAAGGAAGTTCAATATTGTTACAATCAACTCTGCTTAATCCCAACTCCTTAGGAGCATGGATAAAGTTGCAATTAAAAAATACTGCAATTATCCCATGATTTTATACACAAGTACAGCATTTCATTTTCTTAAATGGAAAATGTTGCAATTAAGCAGCTGTCAAGCTCAGCCAGACTGCTATTATACAAAGTTGAGTGTATTGTAAAAGCCTCCTGCTGTCACTAATTTTCTGTGCTTCCTCATTTGTTTCCTCAAGCCACACACAAGCCCATGTCTTTTCCTATTCTTAGAATTCAAGAGTCATTCAATGCAATAAAAAAAATCCACTAATTCTCAAAAAACATACATCTTATGCACAGACAAGAGATTCCTAGCAGACAAAACATAAATATGAGACAGAATCATGCTGTTTTCTCCAAATCATGATTCATCCCTTAAATTTATAAATCCTCCCTAAAAATACACTGAACATGCACTGATCTCCCCTTCTCTCATGCACTCTTTAAGTTTGCATTACTTTATATAAAACTCTAAAATCCCTTTAAAAATTTACAAATCCTCCTCAAATTTATGACAAAGGGACAATGTCTCTGCCAACTCGTACAATCTGGAGCAAACAGTGATCATGTTCATTACATCTGACTAGTACCTGACTTAAAACATAAGAAAGATCTCTTCGAGATACTTTGATGAGGCTACTGCTCTTCTCTGCCAACCAGATCAGGTCTGTATCTTTAACACCTTTAACAGAGATAAAACAGATTTATAAGCCTTTTGAATTACTTTGAACCTTTTTCATGTAATGGGTCCACAGAAATGATACTCCTTACTCAGACCCTCAACCAGTTACAGGATGCTCACTCTTCTATAAAATGAATATTCACAGTTAGGAGGAATGAGATGTAAGAAAGGCTTGCTGCAAAACATGTAGTACAATTATACTGGATACAACTGTGCTCACTTTCATTTTTTTTTCTAAAATTCTTATTTTACCTTCACTTTCCCTCATCCCACTGTTTCATAGATGTGATAAATGAGAAGTTTTACTATTTCTGGCATTGTATGCTATCTAGATATTTTGTTGCCACACATTACAGGAACATCTTATGGTAATTTAAAAAGGTACTACCCAATTTATCTGCTGCTGGGAAAGTTTGAATGGATGCTAGGTTCATATTTCATGACTGAGGCTCAAGAGGTCACATGAAATTTATATTCCAGCCATTCATACCATCATGAGAATTGTGTGAGCAGCAATGCTTTTCCAGGGCTGCTATGCTGTGTTATGAAAAAGTACATTAGCCATTAAAGATTATACAGCAGACATAGTAAAATAAAAATGATCAAACCGAAAGTTGTGTTGAAAGGAAATGAGAAACCCCTTTCATTTTCCTAATGTTAGGTTCCTTGTTCTAACCCTCTCAAACATAACTTTCTGGTCTTGAAGATTTCTTTTCAAGCATTATCTACTATACATCTCAATCAAATAAAATGTTGCCATGATGCAGCCAGCAATTTGATCCTCACCAACACAAAGTTTTCCGTTCAAGACAGCAACCGTGGCTGGAATTGCTCCATTCTCTCGAACTCTCCTCTCAACACATAATGCTGTGCTGCATACACAAGAAGAAAAAGTGAACAAGACATTATATAAATGGGATTCAACAGGAACCTTACTGGATTTTCTTATTCTGTGTGAGCCTATATGATCGCATTCTAAAACCACATAGCACACAGTCATTTTTGCCTCAGCACATATTGGAAAACAAGAAACAAAAGTAAAGCACAGGTAAGACAAACAAAACAGACTAAGACAGTCAGTGAATATGAAAAGCTTTGATGCAGTTTGAAATTGCTAATAAACATGGATCTAACTCACTGCTATGATCACTGTTGAGACAAGTGCATATTATCCTCAGCTTCTTGCTGTAGGTTCACAGCTCAGCTTTCAGTACATGAACAATCCTGCGTACACCAGCTCCAAGCTGTTTAAAAACTGCATTTAGGCGAAGAAATAATGCAAGTCACATCGGAAAAGATGATTGGCACAGACCCCGTGGCAATGTCACGTGATTGATGATCCTTATCTATATAGATGGACTAGAGAAGTTCCCATTCTCTACTCCTCCATTGGTATGGGTGATAAAAATAACCAGATTTTGGGGACTGGTTAAGGATATCGCCTAGGGCTCAGCTGCATAAAATCAGCAAAATACCACTTCTCTTACTTTTTTAACTCTCAATCATTTCAGAATGGGCTGCATGCCATTGTCCACCTTTTTCATTGCATTTGACAAATTTATTTATGGGGCTTTGCAATGCATTACCTATTCTATCACCTTTTGGGCATTGTCTGTCTATCACCATGATAATGGGACCTGTGGAAAACAGTCTTATTGCAAGTCGTTAATGCCCTGTAAATTCGATTCTTAGCTATGCAGACTGTTTCCAAGCTATGTAGATCAATCTCATTTGTACATTGGACAGTTAAAATGCAGAATATGGACCATGATCTATCCTGCAGCAATCTACCTACATTTCAGCATGGAGAGTTTCTAGACACCAACAGTGCCATAGCAAAATCTCCGCCTAATTCAAATTAGTTCACTTTACAATCAACTTTGGGCTGCACAGAAGTTTTTGTGGCAAATTCTCTATGAGTCTGCAGTGGACTCAAAACTACAATTTTCAGGAGGATATAAAAAGTGATAATTAGAGATCACTAAATCAATCAACAGCCTTTCAAAAATAAAGATCATCGTACATTTATTATTTTATTCTGTCCTTTTTGCTTATTGTCACATTCAAAATTCACGATTACCTAAAATTGTGTGGGTATGGCATGCCATGTGTAATAATTGTGCTCTCAAGAGCTACAACTGCCTTTCCATTAGTTACAGCTTCCTGAACTTCATCAGACACTTGCAAGAAATCTGAAAACGTAGATGTAACAAAGTTGAAGAGCAGTGTCATTTGTAAACACTAAACACCGTGCATGGCATTTTATTTGCATTGAAGTCTCTTCCATAAGTGGCATCAGGTATTGAAAATACAACATGCTACTTTCACTTACAGTCCTAAAATGTAATAAATACAAAGCTACAAACTACTCTCAACCTGATCATAATCACCATCTTTGTCTCCCTTCCAAAACAGAGTCTAAATCTGAATCCTTCACTAAGCTCCTAAATTCAGGAGTACATGTTCAAATTACTGGTTACTTGACAAAAAATGTAGACTTCTAACGTGAAGAGTAATAAACTGTTCAACTACATATTTCAATATCTTTCCATTAAAGTTATGATGCCACCGTCTCATTTCCTCTTCGTAAGTTCCATGGATGCCGTAAAATAAACTCGTCAAATGCTTAATTCATTCAAAATATTGTGACTCAGCAAGCTGCAAGAATCTAACTGCTGATTAGATATTTTTTATGTCAAGACATTCTCAAATGGATGTGTGTTAAGCTGAAAATGAAAATAAGGAAACCACGTAAATCTGGATTAACTGCAATGCCCGCCTCAGTTCACCTTTTTGTATCAGCCAGCCAAATCAAACAATCTCCATATTTGCCACAGTCTGATAGTGAGGCATGAAAATGTGAATGACTGAGTAAATGCTTATAATCTTATAATTACCAGTGTGCAAGCACTGTGACTGAAAAACAGAACTGAGAAGTAAAAAAAGGGCATTAGCTGGCTTAGTTAAGCCATGTGGACCAGTCTTTTTAGCTTTTCTGAAATATGAATTTTATGCAGGTACTTTCCACACTTCGCAACAATGGTGCTCATTGTTGAGAGGGATGAATGTTTGCAAAACAGTTTCATTTATTATTTCCTTTCCATATTTCTGAGAGGCTGCATTTTTACTCCCGAGTCAACTAATTACAATTGTTTTCTTTGCACATGCTGCTTGGGTCTTGTGACAAATAAATGGATGTCTGAATTATAAGAAACTTTTGTTAAACTGAATGAGGGTTTCCTAAACAATGTGAGTTTGTTACTTACAAACTAGGACTTTGACAAGGCTATGAAAATCTTTCAAAGGATGGAACTATTTGGTCAAACTGGTCGTGGCTTCATTGATTTTCTTTATTAACATAGAAGTCTTATCACTGTCCACATACGACTATTTTTACCTCTTCCTCTTCCAAAACTACCCCCAGCTGTTTGAAGAAATCTCTTGCATACACTGCTAAAAGCACTGTGTGCTGTTTTCTGAACATGAATCAACAGCAACGTCTTCTGATGCAGACAGCGAAGAGAACTGAAATGATTTGAAAAGTGCCCTGCCATGGTTGGTTGCTGAAAGATGATACCACCTGAAAAAAACAAAGAATTCAAAGGTTTGATGAATTGATCTCTTAAAAATAAATTTTAATATGCAAAATTAATGACCCATTAAAGTAGGACACGCACATCAAAAACAATTTTACGTTTTTCAAAACTTTTTCTTTCTAAAATTATCTATGGTGCCCACCGAGTCAAGTTTGGGAAGAAAGAGCATCGTTCTGTTACTGTGCGCGTATGTAATATTAATATGACGCAACAAGGAGGGCTAGAGTTACCAGGTTTGGGCCTTGCGTCCAGAATTATTCCCCTTCCCCGATCAGCAGAAGCCTGTGGCAAAAACGCTGACGTCACTTACGTCCCACTAGATACAAACACCTCTACCTGACAATGTATCATTCAGTTTTTAATTAAGGTTCTGTTATTCCAAATTCAAACGTAAAGTTTGAAAGTAGAAGCCAAAAAAAGTATTTTGCATTTTTGTTGTCTTAGCATGATTTTGTTTCGCATATCTACTGTTCACAGAGGAATTGAAACATTCATACCAACATAGACCTTTCTCATGGAATATTCATGAGCAGGCACGGTGTCAGATTCACTTCCGGTGACCAGTACACATGGCTAGAAACTGTTGTGCTTCGCGATGCGAGGCTAGCTCTGATCGATGCAATGACCTTACGTTACACAGTATTGCTTAGGATGAAGCTTTCAAGTGTCTGTAAAGTGCCAATATGAGTAGGGACCCCAGAAAACTGTTTCGTGAATTGATATGAAACAGGGCAAACTGGCAACATAGGAATTGCAGCCACATGATGCAAATAAATTTCTTGCCAGATAGTTTTTACCGAGTGGAGCTAAACTTATTAAGATCAATTTATGAGTGTTTCAGGACATAGGGCATGGCAATAGAGCAATTATTTGATATTTCTTTTCCCCGAACTTGTGTTGCGCAATTTCACTATATAACCATAGTCTATCCGAAAATATCTGTCTCATCGCCAGATGAAGATTTCTCTCTTCCATTATATTGAAACAAGGTAAACTGGAAGTTACCAATATCTCCTCCCCATAAATAGCTCGAGAATCACGTGATCACCCTAGCTCATTAAGAAAGGTCTATGCTATCACCCGTCCGCAGNAATGATTTGAAAAGTGCCCTGCCATGGTTGGTTGCTGAAAGATGATACCACCTGAAAAAACAAAGAATTCAAAGATTTGATGAATTGATCTCTTAAAAATAAATTTTAATATGCAAAATTAATGACCCATTAAAGTAGGACATGCACATCAAAAACAATTTTCCGTTTTTCAATACTTTTTCTTTCTAAAAATTATCTATGGTGCCCACCGAGTCAAGTTTGGGAAGAAAGAGCATCGTTCTGTTGCCGTGCGCGTATGTAATGTTAATATGACGCAATAAGGAGAGCTAGAGTTACCAGGTTTGGGCCTTGCGTCCAGAATTATTCCCCTTCCCCGATCAGCAGAAGCCTGTGGCAAAATCGCTGACGTCACTTACGTTCCACTAGATACAAACACCTCTACCTGACAATGTATCATTCAGTTTTTAATTAAGGTTCTGGTATTCCAAATTCAAACGCAAAGTTTGAAAGTAGAAGCCAAAAAAAGTATTTTGCATTTTTATTGCCTTAGCATGATTTTGTTTGGCATATCTACTGTTCACAGAGGAATTAAAACATTCATACCAACATGCTATCACCCGTCCGCAGAGCATTGGCTAGACAGCTTGGCCATGTGGCAAGAACGTGTTTGACGTAAGCTTATGGTCGCCACGCGCAAAGTGGTTGTAACAATTCGGACTATGGATAATGTAATCCTGTGGGTTGTCTGGGGCCAGCAGAGGTGTTATATCTTTATGACAGACATGTGAAAGACTTGTTTTATTGGAATAATAGGGTATCCGCATGATTTAATATGGTCTGTCGGACAATGCAGTCTTCCTTTAAGTAAACAAGAGCACTGTGGCATGGTGAGAAATGCAAGAGCAGATATCATAATTGGCTGGAGAAGTATCCATGGGTAATCCACTGACTAAAGACAAGAAAGATGCACTAGTCTAGATCTAGCCTGACTGAGTAAATGCTGATGGAGGAGAACAAAGTCACCAAAATGCTTGATCTTGGATTTTGCTACTTGATGTTGAATCAGACCCAGGATTTCGCCAAGTGATGTCCTGCAGCTCTCTTTGGATTTGATATGAGAGATTGCATACGAAAGTGCAGTGATACATTAGACTCTATAGATCTAGTCTATCATCTTCTTAGTTCTATCTTCTAGTTAGACTAGACTAGACTAGACTAGACTAGACTAGACTAGTCTAGTGATGTATTTCCATTGACCTGTTGATAGACTAATATAAATATGCAATCTCTCATGTCAAATCCAAAGAGAGCTGCAGCAGAAGACACTGGTTAGTTTTGCCTTGGTCTGCGACTTTTCTGCAGCTCACTTTGGGTTTGACACGGAATATGCACGCCTTAAATATCTAAACGTCAAAGACTGTATAGAGCAGTGACAATTCTAATTCTATATCTAAGTGAGTTTCCGCTGGAAAGACAAGGACACTGAAATTGCCTTGCACTAACAGAAAGATTGGCAGTTGCCACCACGGTGATTTTGTCGTCTGCGCCAGTGTTGCCAGGTCCAAAATTAGAAAACAGCCAGACTAAGCAATAAAATAATTATTAATAGTCAACAGACAGCTGAAAAGCAGCCAAACGATACTAATGATAATCGTCATACCTGACATACTATCTTCTAGGGACATCGAAAAAAAAATAGGGCTTTTAACATGACTATACAAGAATTAATGAGCATAGACACAAAGATAGATAGAGCCTACCACATATTGTCAATCAGTTAGTTGCACACAGTGTAGACATAATCCATGTGATCTGAGGCAGCTTATAAAAATAACAACAACAAAAACCACCGGCAAAGGTCCCAAAATCTTCGCATTTCAACCAAGTCACAGAAATAGTAATCTGGCATGTGACTTAATCAGATTATTCAGCTGTCGAGATGAAGGCCTATCCTCACTACAGAAATGCATAAAACTAGCATTTGGGGGCTGTTTCTGGATAGTGTACAAGGAAAACAAAAATAATCAATTTAGATAGGCATAAATGAAACCAGCAATGAAGCAAGAGGAGAACACAATGAAATCGTGGAACATTTTGGATAATATGTAGGAATAGCCTTTGCCACGCAGATATTAAATACTCTTCAAAATGTTGGAAAGTACAGAGCACGCCAACCTGAAAAGAGCTGGCATAAAAAGCTGCCGATTAGTAAATGATTACATGTACATGTGATCTGGCTCACTTAGGCTAGACATCAGAGACTGGAGCAATAAAATGACGAGTTGCTGTTGGTGGTAGTGTGGTGTAGTGGTTGATGTAGCTGAAGAAAAGGCGGGAGGCAAGCCTGGCTATGGGCTTGAGCTTTTACCAGTGCTCAGTCACGGGAATAGCATATCATTGACGGGTTAAAGTCCACCTGATTACTGCAAGTAGAACCACAGAATAAGGATATACAGTAATTCCGTGGGTAGAACCAGCTGTAGATTATGACAAGAGAACCATGGCAACAGTCCTGTCAGAAATAAATGAAGATGTCGTTGTTGATGTAGGTTTCTTGCAGTTTATTAGTAGAGCGGGGAGGTGAGCTTGGCTATGACTTATCAGCATTTAGCCGAGCTCAAGCTTCAACAACTACTCACTCACGCACAGATGTCAGTGAGGCAGCCGTGTACAGTGGACAACATCACAGTTTATTTACATCACTGTAGTGTAGATGTCATGTTCTGGTAGCAGTCATAGTTTCCAGCCAGCCTCGTGGGGTTAAAAGTTATGAAGAGTCTCGCAGGAGTTGGACATGGGACTGAACTCAGACGTAAACTGGGGGAATGACGGGAGGGAAAGGTGTGAAATATAACAAGGTTACACGAAAGTAGCAGACAGCTATAGGTCAGAGGTTTGTTTTGGAGTTCCATAACTGGACAGGGGAAAATGGCATTGATGTGGGGAAAATTGAACAATGAGTAGGGAGGTTAATGGAGGCTGTGCAAGTTATATCATAATGTCATATATATAATACTATGGCAAAGCAAGATACATCGTTGTCCAATTCATTCCATATCATTGTAAGTAAACCTTGTAACCAGAAAACATGACTTCGAGATGCTGAAAGCAGCTTACCAACTTCTGTTGCATAACATTAAGTGACAATAACTTTATTGAGAAATAACTGGAGAGCCTGTGTCAAAAGTGATACTGCAAATGATTGGTCTCAAATGGATGCTTAAGTGACATACGTTTGATGGATTTAGCTTCAGTTGTTAGCCTACTGACCAAAATACAGTTGAGTGTTGGTATGAAAGCAGTCTCCATAAGATTGAGGTATGAAGATGCCAATAGCACCTGGTATTTCGATAATTTTAAATAGTCCCTATAAAATCAGAATATTGGCCATGGGGAGGGGGGAAGGGTTGGATTTTAATTTCAAAAACTTAGATAGGTGCAAATATATGTGTAGACTCAGAATAGGTGAGGTTTAGTCATTCGAATATAAAATCTGTGGTTGTTGCTAGGTGGGTAAGGTTACCCTGTTTACTGAGTGAAAAGGCCTAAAATATTAGGTTTCTGCTTCACTGCCTAAGTTCTCAAAATCTAACTGGTTCAGGTGCACGTTTCTTTGTGTCAAAATTTGGAGGAAGAGCTAAACAACATATTTGGAAGGTAGTTTGAAACGGCACCCCAGGATAAGTTAATGAGAGGTGTAAAACCTAATATAGCCAACAGTGAAATATACATTGGCATCTTCATACCTTGAAGGCAACGCTGGTAGTAGTCATTAAGCACATGACCACGAGACTTAGAAACGGCCATATATGCAGGATGAATCCAGTTTCATAGGCGACCAAATATTCTGTTTCTTCATTCTTTACCTAATTATTTACTAAATTTGTCACTTGGCTAGAATATAGCCAAAACATAGCCAATCCGCCGCAGGCAAAATTTTCCCGCCAGAGACTCTTTTAAAAAAGCCACATTTGGCTATGAAGTAGCCAACATGGCAATCTGCGCTTTAACTTGAAGAACTTCGCTGCATTTTGTAGGCCAGGGCGGGAATCGGTTCTCGATAATTGGGAGTCCTAACTCAGCGATTCTTTGGAACCGAGTGTTTGTACAGCATACTACTAGTTTACTACGTCCGGGATTTGCGCACTTATATGGACTTAATTGGAGCTTTTATAAAAAGGAACAAAAAACTGGTTTTTAATTATTGTCTTATCACGCTGCCATACAAGTAGGCCTAATTTCCACGAAGGCAGCTCAAGCAGCTTTGAGTCATACAAAAAAAAAATTATAAATGTCCAAATATATTATCAGAGTTAACGACTTACACTGTTATATAGAGACAGGTTCTATTGCTAAATGAATGTTGCTGCTATGACAGTTTGACAAGTGAATGCATTACAGTGCGAATGTATTCTTGTTGAAATTTTGTCTTTAGGCTGACTTTAGCAGAATAGGTGTGAGCAGTTGATAAGTGTGTCAGCGTAAAGGGTGAACACTAGGCTCACACATAAGAGGTATGGGAACAGTGGGTATTTAAGAATTAAATTGCTGTAGTGCAGTAGTGGCACATTTGACTTGCAAGCTGAGAAATCCCACGTTCGATTCCCAGTAGGAACGGGATAACTTCTAGCTGTAAGTCTTTTTCGCCCTTTTGTCTCAAAAATCGATCCTCCACAGTAATTTTGATAAAAGCACTACTAGCACACTTCTCAAGATCAGTGTTGTTAAAATTACTAGTTAAAAAGTAATCATCTACAAATAGAATATGTTCCAGAAACAAGTACTGTAATTAATTACAATTAGATTACTTTTGAGAAAAAAAGTAATTAATTGCTAGTAGATTACTTTAAAAGTAACTAATTACTTTCAACTAAATTAATTATTTAGAATTGTTGATTGTTTTCCAAGAGTTAGAAATGAGGGGAATGAAATTTAAGACTCATTAAAAGGCAGATTCTGATATTATTCATGATTGTTGTAAGTTTCATTGATCTAGATCTAGTTGCTACACTTTTGTTACCATGTGGGCAAAAAAAAAAAACATGTCAAATATATACATGTACATGCCAGGATGGACCATAGCTAGCACCCTTGCAATCCTCGCAACGGTGATGAGGGGGGCTATGGGTTTGTGACACCCGAAGTAGGGGGAAGAAAATGGGATAAAGAGAGAGAGAAGAGAGGAGGAGAGTAAGGAAAGAGAGAGAGAGAGAGAGAGGGAGAGAGAGAGAGAGGGATTATTTCTGGTGATGTACAGATGATCCAGCGGTACAGATAGCGTTAATCCTATGAGCCGAAGGACCCATCGTTCAAATGTAAAGTAGGAATGCTATTTGCACGCTAGTATATGAGAGAAGTTGTTAGGGCTGTTAAATGTTTGTGTACCAGAGTGGCCAAGTGTAGTAGACTAGTCTATGCACGATGTCGGAAGAGGGAGATATCAAAATGGTTACACTTTGCACTTTTACTAGAAGCGTCCCAGGGGAGCCTAGGGAGCCCAGTCCCTCCCTCTCCTCCAGTCAGCATGATCCACCTTAAAAATAAACAAAGTTTGACTTTAGAAGATTCACCCAATTTCAAGTAGAATTGGCCTCAAATTGCTCATTTTTTCTTTGAAAAAAAAAAATTAAGATTCTGCGGAACGCCCCTCCGGATCCTCGGAATCTCAATGAGTTCGTTTCCGCCATCGGGCTCTTTTGGCACGCTTGCAAGCCACCTCCATCCTTCCTCCTCATTAGATGACATAGGCCTACCTTGGTTTGCCCCTCATTACATCTAATCAAACGACAACGTGCCTCGATTCTTATCCATTTTCATAGTCTCTGGGCTTTCTTTTTGTTTGCGTTACGAAAGATACTTCCACAAAAATGATTGTGCGCTACGTGGTTTTACTATGTCATCGCCTACGCTCATGCAGAAAGAGCAAACCATTGTCAGTAAGACAATGTTATCAAAGATAACAGTGTTGTTAATCTCTTCACGTTTTGCAGCCGCTGTATTGTTTATTTCTTAATTTCAGTGTTATCATTTGAGGGTGTAATAAGCGTATTCAGAAGCACCACAGTGTCACAAACATTTTGAGGAGCAATTATTGTTATACGGCAATATGGGACATACTTACACCGGATATGTCCAGACGTGTGACAGTATTGTTTCTACGCTAGGGGCAGACATGACCGTTGCGTCATGGAGTCGTGCGTGGCCGCGCTGTTAACCTCAACAAAGAACGTTGACCAGGGGGCTAATGTGAGCAGTCAGGAAGTATGTTAAGGTCATGAGTGAACACTAGGTTCACACGTGGAAGTTAGGAAATATGTATAGACAGCAGGTATTTAAGTAGGTCTATAAATTTGCTGTGAAGTTACCGTCCATGTGGTGTAGAGGTAGCATGTTCAGACTTGCAAGCTGAGAGACCCTGGTTCGATTCCCAGCAGGAGCATGAAATTTTTTAGTGTAGTGTTTTTCGGCCTTTCTTCTCAAAATTGATACTGTAATTCACTGTAGTTGGGTAAAATTCCTGGTGACACATATCCGTAGATAATGTGTAACAACATTTGAAAAGTTATCAAAGTTCACATTCCTCCCCCTTAACAAAGAATGAACACTATATATGCCTTTCCACCCGGTTACACTAAGAACGGTTGAGTTAGCAAAGAAAGGTTGTGGGAGCTATAGAAGCAGAAACGCTTGAGGATTTTAAAGAACACAAAACACTTTCTTTCAAAGTAGCGGAAATTACAAGTACTCTCTACTAGTTTGTTTAAAAATATAATGACAAAGTCGTTATTTTGCCACAAAAAAATAGTAAATAATTACTCTACTTGCTACAACATAGAGGTAGCGAATACTTGTAGCGCAATTACAAGTACTCTCATTAACAACCCTGCTCAAGATAATGTATAATATTGTAGCGTGGAGAGTGGAGGCACTGATGAAGGTGATGATGAAGAAGATGAGTTCCCCTTGTGGAACGATGAATAGGATGAATGAAACGACGATGATTATAAAAGTCCATGTAGTTTATTAATCCAATGAAATAAATCCAAACAATGGTAACGTGGCACTTGATAAACTAAATGGTTATAGCACAACTCTACACTCTTAGAAGTAATGAATGGTAATCCGGCCTACTACTGACTACCAACTGATGATGACTCCTATATCACTGACACTGACCAACATAATCATGACTGACTGCCTAACATACGACTGACAAACAACTGACCACTGACCAACTAACTGCC